>JBBPDE010024092.1:0-10669 GCA_037974605.1 Nannopetersius ansorgii
CTGAGATCAGTATAGAACTAGCTTCATCACAAACACTGTACCTGCAGGAAACACTACACACAGGTCTGAGATCAGCATGAAAAACACTACAGAACCCACATACACTTATCTCTGATGACTTTGACCTGTTGACCTGTGTAAATAAACCTGTGAACACAAATCCCTGCATTATCAGCCACCCTTAACCATAAATTGCTTGATTAGAGCCCGTAAGCCTCAGGGTGGTGTTTGTTCCGCTGTGATAAAGAATGTAAAGCTGAAAGTGTAAAAGCAAATGCCAGGTCCATTCATAATCATCAGATACTCTTTAAAGTTTGACTGCACCACCTCAGCAGCCAGCATCCAGGTGCTCTCAGAAACTGGTCCAAGGTCGACTCTTCGACCTTCTCTTCTTAGCTGTCTTGTCTTTATGATTCACAAAACTGACCTGAGATCGTCAGCGAGGGACCCATCAGGACGGTGAACCCCTAAGGCCTGTCCTCAGTCATTAAATAGATCACAGATCAAGGCCACAAATATAGGGCATTTCTTAGTTGGACTGCTGTTCAGGAACAGTGTGTACCCTGTTCCTCTTTAGGATGGGAACGGAATCAGCACTTCAGCTCTGAGATGTCTGTTGTGTACCATTCTAGGACTCTCTGTTTTCCCCGCAGTACAAGCTCATTAACCCTCTAATGATTACCGAGTGTAATAGTTGAAGGTCTCGCCTGTTTTTGAGCTAATCTGTCCCTGCCAATTATAGAGCCTGCTCGAGCTGAACAGGGGTTGATCCTTTGTTTGTATATGATGCAATATGATGCAGTTTTGCAATTTTCAAATCTCAAGCTGCAATTTTAATTCAACCCTTCATTATTTAACACTAAGGTTTTAGGTGAGGAAATGTAAACCTACAGGCCGGAGTACTCTGACCCCTACAAACATGAGTGAAGAACATTTGGCCGTTATTTGTTGAGAATCTAGAGCGTTCTCGCCTCATTCTCACACTGGTCGCTTTTAATGCTTCTTTTTTTTTTCTTGACAGTGCCCAAACCAATGGTCCTAAAAATGGGCCACGATATCTGTTAATTTTTTATGAGTATGTTGTGGATTTTCATCAGTAAAGAACACTGATAAACATCCTAAAGAGAGCATAATTAGATCAAATTACATTCATTTGGCAGACACTTTATCCAAAGTTTTAGTGCTGTGAATCATTTTGTATTGTAGCTCAGATATCATGACATTCTAGTGTTGCCTTTTTTACCCTTTATATATAATCAACCTGCAGCAGTTATAAGCACTTTTTCAGTCTGGGCTGTTATTTTGAATGAAAACAAATTCAGGGCAGTCATTAAGAACAGAGCTCATTTACATATTGCTAGTCTTAAAGACACAGTAACTAAAATAGCCATAATTATGACTCTTCTGAATGCATACAATTACAGAGACCTCAAAAGTGCTTGAGGGGGGCAATTCAAACAATTTCAAGAAAAATGCAGGAAACCTTTAAGTGAAACCTGGCAGCTCACGCTTCTGCACTGTTTAACGTCATGAAGCTGCTAGAGACATTAAGGGTTAAGTTAAAGCACGCAGAATTATTACTGTCCCATATGCTCTAATTAGCAGCCTAGAGGCATTTTGGGTGCTGTTAGTCTGGAGACTTCATCCTAATTCTCCTAGCTTCTTCTATATTGCCTGGCACATCACACAGACGGACCCCAGATCAGAGCAGCGAATGACTTCGTAAGCAGGTAGCCTGTATGCTAATTTGTCCAGATGAAGCAGGGGGCAGTTTAGCTGGAGCCTGCTCCATTGACCCACTTTAACAGAGCTCCCAGGGGACCCTAAAGAATCTTGGGGAAGGGAGGGCAACACACTCGGAAATATATATATATATTCTACATACTAAAACAGGTAGACGTGCCTGGCTATGTCTTTGTGATATATATCAGGTTTGTATGGGGATAGGTTCTTGTTTTCCTAACATAAAAGGTGACTTTCACTTCTTCTTGAGTCATTTCCAATCACGCATCGTCAGAACAAGGACGGCTTTTAGCTACTTATTCCATTAGTGTGACTTGTGTAGGTCATATCAATGAAACAAAAAGTTCAAATGAATTATATTGCATTCATATTGTTCACTTCTTAAGGTCCATGAGCATTTTCTAGTCTTGCCAGGTTGTTAGACAGATACTGTACCTTGATGACTTGCATATACAAATAAAGTGTGATTTGCTATCTTGTGTTTGACCCTTTTAAAATAGCCATATACTGTCTGCACAAACACTTGTTGCTTCCGCGTAAACGGAGGCATTTAAACTGCTAAAGGTTGAACGTTGAGATGTGTAAATATTCGTGGCTGTGACATCACAAGTGACCCAAAGTTGAATTTAGTTGCGTTTTGGTGACATTAAGACGCACAGTGGTTGGGTGGGTGGAGTCTTGTCTCCAATTTTTAAAACAAAAATTTCCCGAGGCAGCAGGAATTGGCATTTTAGCATCTCGAAATTTCAAATCACTATTTTTCATGATTAAAATGCCATTTGTGTTAAAAATGCATTCTATTAGATCTGAAAAGATGTCCTAGAAGTCACTGTTTAAGCTACATAAATAAATAATGCAGGATACATGAAGCACAACATAAAATGTGGCCTTTTGCGAAGGTTAATACATGAATCTCAGAAATGCGTTATTAAAAATCAGGACATTTGTTTTTTCAGAAATGAAAATGATCTGTTGATAAAATGCCTGCTAGACCACTTGGGGTTGGCCAGACGACAAAAAAAGTGCACTGAATTCACATTGATTTACAGACGCTGACGTAGAACTGATATGAAGCCCCGGGGGGGGAAGGCTCTGCTGCGGCTATAGCCTGAAATAAACCATTAACACTGTATCGCTCTCTGTGAGACAGATGGTTTGGAGATGGCTGCATGATTGGATAAACAGGGGAGTAATGCTCTGTTTGATGGCTTTATTGTAGACTGGGGTGGTGGAAAAGCCGAGCTGCCTCTTTCTTTTACTGTACATTGCTCATGGAAAGCCAGTGAGGAGCTCGGAGTAAAGTGGCATGGTTGGATCAACCGTTGTATAACATTCAAATCACATTAGAGCAAAGCCAACTAGGGCCAGTGGGACAGAAAACATACCTAACAACTGTGCAAATGCCTTAACATAATGCAGATTACAAGGCTGGCAGGGGCTTTGGAGTTTAGTTCATGATGAGGTGCTGTTTACCAACAGCAAGCCACTGTAAACCTCAGAAGTGTAAATAATTGTGTTCCTACAAGAAGTTTAAAAGAGTCTTTTAGAGCAGTGCCATAGAAGAACCCTTCATGGGATGGTTCTTCAGAGAAACTTTGAGAAATTTGAGAACCTTATTTGAAGCCTAACCTGCAAGCAGCATAGATCCACACCGGAAGTGCAACGAAAGGTAAATTGTCTTGGATAAAAAATACACTCTTTATATGGATGTTCCCCTGTGCTGAGCTTCGATTCGTGTTCCTGTGTCACGTAGAACCAAACATGCAATTATAAAAACTACTACTAGGGTTTTAATAGTGGCATCATGTGCAAATGACCTTAAAGAATAAAAATGCCTTCATTACTTTTATTATAGGTCGTAGAAACAAACTAAAAAGCACAAGATCTTGGAACCTGAGAGAACTTTCAGGATAGTCTCCTCCTACAAGTGGGCAGATTGAGGGGGTCCGGAGAGCGGCTGAAAGAGCAAGAGCAGCAAACGACGAGCGTGTAGAAAAACAAACACAGCTTTTAGACCGTTTTACATTGTTTATATTCAGTGAAATCAGATTTTACTAATGCTGTTTTCTAAGTTCTAAGGGTTAAAGAGCTTCCATATGATGGAAGCCATTCCAAACCATGAGTACAAGCCAAGAACCGTCCAAGAATCTGTGTTTTTTTTTAGTATGTGTGGTCACCTTTTGATGGTCTCAAGTAGTTTATCTCCACAGTTTCTTGAGAAACTGTTGATTTTTAGCAGTGTTAATGAGTAGATTTAGATTTTAGTTTCAGATTTCCTCTGGGATCAGTACACTTTTCTGATTTCTGGTCAGAGTTTGGGTTAGATTGAGTGTTGGGTTAGTTAAATGCTGTTTTTAATTGAACGTAAGTTAAAAGCCATATGAATATCTACAGTTATTCTATGACATGCCATGCGTCCTAAATATACTGATTTCTAGGACTGGTCTGAGCCGATGTAGGCTGTGAACTGAATTTGTAATTAGCCTGAAAAAGCAATGTGCTAATGAGTGTGCAGTAGTTCAGAAAGTGAGCGGGGGATGGGGCTTGGTTACACTGCATTTTTTTTTTTTTTTTTGTCTTTGGGGTCACACTGTGTTACTGGATCACTACTTTTGGCTGCGGATCTCACTGTTGCTAAGCAACAGTAGCGTCGCAGCTGTCAATCGGCTGTCGATATGCACAGAGAAGGCTGTCACTTACCCTCAGAAAGTGATCTACAACTACTAGTCAAAAAAAGCCAAACTATAAAAAAGGCTTGTTCAGTGGCTACAACCCTCACCAAAGCCTTTCGTCCTCATTTGTAAGCACAGGCATCATTTTATCAGTTAAAAACGGCTTTTTAAAATGTAATGTTAGTTATACTTGCAGCAATCTTGCAAATGCATAGTCGATCACTTTCTGCTGTTAACTCACTGCATTTTGCAAAAACAGTCCACAAAACACACAAGCCTCCGTTTCAAAATGTGCAATAAGCAGCTCTCAGTGCTAAAATGGTGTAAATCTCTGACCTTAAAAGGATTCTGATCTTTCGAAAGAGATCGAGTGCAAAATGAGATCAGTCCCATTTTTTAAACACAGTATTTGTTCGTTTTATGTTTAAAAACAGTTCAAATTTGACTATAGAAAGCGGCGATATTGAATATTATTAAAACTGTCTGGAAATACTAAAATTCTTGATTGTTCTTAATGTTGCAATATTTCGGTGAGATGAGTCCCTACCTTCAGATTTCTTCGTCACAATAAACGGACGCATTTTTATGCTCCAAATAAAGGTTCTAAGATAAGAAAGACCTTTATTAGTCCCACAAGTGGGAAATTACGGCAGAAAGTTAAGAGCAACTAAACAAAAGATTCTCCCAATCATTATAAACTGCAATATCACACATTTAGTTTATTCCTGCATAAGTCCTTTTGACCTGCTCTGGTGAATTAGACTGAGACGCCTATACAATAATAACCATGGAATATTGGAGCAGCGAGTTCTGACTTGGTTTATGAACTCGCGAATGCCGTTAGTCTCCTGAACATACCAGAATACACTGCCTGAGTTCACAATCTTGTCAACACCATCTGGGAACCTGTTCGATGCAAAGCTTACGTTCTGTGTGTTATGTAACACTAATGCCATACGTCTCTGTGTACATGAACGATGAAGCTGAGAAATCTGAGCCTCACATAACATACTCATTATTTATTGAGTACTTTCGTATTTGTAGGCCTGCTTCCTCGGGATGTGGATACCTGAGAACGTTGCGTAGGGTTCTGTATTCCATGTTGGAGAACATTTGTAACGTTCAGCCAGAGGTCAGTGGTCCTGGCGGGCAGGTGGACGAGTTGGACGGTTATGTAATCGGAGCGTATACGCAGCATGGAGGATTAACCAGAGCTATTTGACTGATTAAAGTCAAATTGAACTCAAAAAGCAAGGTCTGCTTGTGCCAGACGTTTCCAGACGTGACTTTCCTGCACAAAGGGCACCAGGTCTTACCCAGAGCTGAGAATTCTTATCGGCTTATCGGGGAAGAATAAACGGGGAAGATTTACAACCTGCATGTTGATTTACATTGTTGTTAATATGTACAATAAGTATTAGTTGAGTGATTAAGCTGTGATCACCCAGATAACTGCTGTTCTACTATGAAACACAGGCTAATGTTTTTGTTTGTAAGTGAGAAGTCAAAGAAGTGACCCAGCTAGTAATACTAATGTGAGGGAGGCAGAAAGAAATGGCCCAACCAGCAATTAATGAGATTTACAAGGAGAAACAGGTGTCATAGGGCTCAAATGTAAAACCATCAAAAAAGTAAAGATGATAATATATATATATATGTATATATATATATATATATATATATATTTCACTATATGGTCAAAAGTACTGGGACACCTGACCATTACACCAACAGGGACTTTAATGACATTGCGTTCAAATACATAGACTTTAATACATAGAATTTATGAGGTCAGACACTGATGTTGGAGGAGAAGGTCTGGCTCACAATCTCCGTTCCAGTTCATCCCAAAGGTGCTGGATGGGGTTGAGATCAGGACTCCATTTGGTCCAGTCAAGTTCTTCCACACTGAACTCATCCAGACATTTTTATGGAGCTCGCTTTGTGCACTGGGACACAGTCCTGCTGGAATAGGAAAGGGTCTTCCCCAAACTGTGTCCACAAAGTTGGAAGCATGGCGTTGTCCAAAATATCTTGGTCTGCTGAAGCATTTTGCCTTTCATTGGAAGAAACAGAATTTTTTAGCTAAAACAAAACATGATCACAACATATTGGGGTAGGACGACATGGTCAACAGATCCTGTTAGCTGTAGGGCTTACTGGCTCGACCATTAATATTCAGAAAGAGGCTTTAAAACCTTACTGAAAGTCACTGTAAAACTACAGCGTGCACAGAAAACAATCTCTAGATGTCTATGAAAAGCCTCAGCTCTCCACGTTTGAGCTGTAGCATGTGATGGCGTGTCGACATGTTCTGACGTCTGCAACTGGCAACCCGGAACGAAGCATAAGAAACACGTGAAATCTGATCTGACTGGTCAAACTGAGTCGCCCACTGCACACCCACAGGTGCCTCGCTGTGATCAGTGACTGGCAGATGAGGGACTCTCAGAGGACAATAGGTTCGAGGGTATATTAGCAATACAGTTGTTTTCTTTATTTTATTCATTTATTTATCTATTACACCTGACTCAAAGAAAGAAGACAGCTCCCATATCAGCTCCTTAACAAGCAGTCCTTTATGGCAGTGGTTCCCAACCTTTTTTCCTTGAAGCCCTCTCTCTCTCTCTCTCTCTCTCTCTCTCTGTCTCTCTCTCTCTCTCTGTCTCTCGCTGTCTCTCTCGCTCTGTCTCTCTCTGTCTCTCTCGCTCTGTCTCTCTCTGTCTCTGTCTCTCTCGCTCTCTCTCTCTCTCTCTCTCTCCCCCACTCTTTCTCTTTCTCACACTCACACACACACACACACACACACACAGGCACGTACGCACTCACTCTGATTGATCCAGGCATGCTCCCTAAGCTCTTAGTCACTTCTCTGTGTGCATTAAGTTTGGACACAGATGGAGAGGCAGACAATATAGGGGCCTATAAATGATGTGAAATGCTGAATGTGTAATATTGATGCTGGATGGATGGCTTTCGGGTGAAAGGCAGTAGTTAAAATGTGACCCGAAATGTGCTAGTCCAACATGCAAATGACCAAGTCCTTTATATATAGCCTGCCGTCGGTCAGCTGCTTAAATTTTCCCAACAGTGACAGTAGCCCAAATGCAGTGGATGACTGGCTGTGACCGAGAGGAGAAGTGAACACGCTTCATCCGCTAACATGCTTTGTTAATAAAAATGAAAAACAAAAATGGCCATAACCAGCACTTTTTCAGGATGTTTCTTTGCTGAATAAACAGCTATTTCTGCACATTATAATACATAATTACTAAGTATGTCATTTGGCTTGGTGTTCTCAAATGTTTAGCTGGGGGTGCTCAACTGTAGGATTATACATTAAAATATATTTTATTGGTGATAAAACTTTGTAAATGTGTAGATTCCAAGCTTTCACTCGACATTGCCCTTGATGAAGTTACTGTTAGGAGTCTTCTTTTGTGAATGATAAATAGTTGCCAGGTTTTTGTTATTTTCGTAGTAAAAGGCTGCAGTTGCTGATAACCTTTTTTTATATTGACTTTAATCGATTAATCATGACGGTCCAATTTGTGACTACAACTCCAAGCATCATTACATCCTTCCATTATAAACAAATGGCTGCATGGGGTCACAGCAGGAGGTCAGGACGGAGCTGCTGTTGATGGCTGGCGTGCCTCCTCTGCTTTTTAATTAGCGGAAATGCGGGAGCGCGCTCGCGGCGAATAGCAGGCTGTTTATTTCAGTTTGCTGCGTGACCTCTTACTAATCACCAACACAGGCCTTGCAGAGAGAGCTGGCCTTTTGCATACTGATCCAAATCACACACACACACACACACACACACACACACACACACACACACACACGCACACACACACACACACCTGTGGGTGCTGCAAATAAGCTTATTTTTTATTTTTATAATCACAAAAAAGGAAGTTTTTTGGAAAAATCTGGTTAACGGATGCAAAACTACCAGTTTGAATGAAAGTTCTCATTTGCTGACACTGATTTTAAATAATGTGAAAAATATCAGCCAGTATAATTTACGGTTTTATATATATATATATTAATATTTTATATAATGGTATAAATATTTCATTTTAAATAATATATTAAGGTGCTTTTGCATTTTGTGCATCGTATAAACCATGTGAAAACCACCTGGATTTACCTACTTTACCCATTTCCAAACTTGTTTGAAGATTCTGCAGCTGTAAATGGTTGATGTTTGGGCAGGAATGTGTGACAGTGGTGTTGTCGTAATCTGACAGGCTTCCAGTGAGCGCCTGATGTCCTTGCTGAGCTTTAGATGCTGCTTGTGTTAGTGGTACTGGGGTTTAAAGTGTGTGTAGTAATGGAAGGTCTTGTGAATGGAATAGTGTGATTGTATCGAAAGCAGCCAGGTGTTGCTTTAAAACCCCACTGACAGACGAGGGCACGGGGACACAGGTGGTGGACTGGATTTCAGACAGAACAGTGGAGCACCCCACACACACACACACACACACCTACACACACACACATCACATCGCATCACAGTGTTCCTTTAACACTAATTTCATTCAGTCCCAACATCACATGACAGCCTTTTTCTGGGACATTTTCTCCTAATAATGATAATAACAACAAACAATAACAACAGCAGCAGCTATAGTGCCAATAATAATAATAATAATATTAATAATAATAATACTGGATGATTCTGATTATTTTTATTATTTTCAAAAAATAATAATACCAATGATATATAATGATAACAGTGGCATTAATAATAACAGATAAGAGGATTTTATTTCCTTCTTGAGGACCTGAGTCGTGCTGTATCTGACTCATTAGGTATCTGGGGTAATTAGAGTGGCTGGCTAAAGAAGCCAAACAGGCTGTATAATCTGAGGTTAATGATGAAAACCTGTGGAAGCAGGTCAGGGGCACACAGGCCTCCAGGGAGCGTGACTCAGAAATGGCTAGAGCTCAGACATTACCGCACTATTGTTATTCGGCCTGTATGTAGTTGGGCCTCATGGATAATCACAGAGAAGGCAAGAAAGTTATCACTAGATAAGATAAAAAGTTGGAGTTCAAGCCTTTCTGTAACTTTTGAATATAGTGAGGTAATGTTAATAGAGACATTTTGATACAGAACACTGAAGGTTATTGGAGGAAGTTGCACTTTTCTGAATTACACCTGCTGGGGAAATGAACACATGGCCATTATTCCACATCATTATGTTTCAAATCTGTTTTCGATTCGGGATCAGATGCTACTGTTTACATCAAGTCTACCAGCCATATGTGTCTTAACAAGGGCTGAGGTGGTCCTACCTTGATATCAATACATGGCCTTATTTTTACCCTGAACCTCAAACTGTTCAAACTAAATGAGGGCAGAAAATGCACATTTCTAGTACTTACCATTAGCCAAATTTGCAGAAAGTAACTTTATTGCTCTTCAGTATGAAAACAGGCATTTTAACAGGCATTGTATTGAAAAGTGTGATGTATTTAAGCTACATCAGTCAAAGAAAACACTGCAGAGCAAGATATGACTGGATAGTCTTGCATAATTGACATTAGGGACAGGTGTAGCGGCAGCGTTCAAACATAATTTATGTAATAAATTCTTCAGTCAGATAAAATACAAGGTATTTTGTGCAGATTCCGATCTTGGTTGATTTTAATCTTGGCGTTCCTAATGTAAACTTGAGTCGTTCTGCTGCAAACTCTGGAGACTGAAACACTGCACTGTTTATTCCTACCATGACTTTTTTTGGGGTAATTGTACACAGTTATTTGAATTATTCAAATTAAAAAACAATGATTTCCATTGAGCTTCACAGAGCATTGTACAATAAAACCCATCACTACATCATGGGACCCCAGAAGAGCCTGAAAGAGTTGAGTAATGCTGCCTGACTGGTGGAATGACTTTGCTGCTTCAGTCTGTGCAGCATGGGGTGGGGGGGGCCTGACTGCAGCTTAGTAGCAGCGGTGCCCACCACGGCAATGGATGGGGCGTGCGCGTTGAGTGTGCGCTATATTCCCACGCCATTAGGTCACATTTTCAAAACGTGCTCGCTGCTCAAAGCCCCAAGGCCCGTCACATGTTGGTCCAGATTGGGTTCTGTGTGTTTGCGCAACAGGGTGGGTTTAAGTGATTAGTTTTATCTCTCTCTCTCTCTTTTTCGTTCTCCCCTCTCTCTCTCTCTGTCTCTCTCTCTCTCTCTCTCTCTCTGTCTCTCTCTCTCTCTCTCTCTCTCTCTCTCTCTCTC
>JBBPDE010024111.1:0-10668 GCA_037974605.1 Nannopetersius ansorgii
AGTCTTGTTTCTATTTGTAAAGTGCGTATCTGCGCTCAGTGATATCTTGTATGAAATGTTTGGATATATAATTTAATTAAATTTTTAATATTTAATTTAAAAATAGTAGAATAATGGTGGTTTTATGTGTGGCAAAGCATTTCCAGACCTCTGGAATATTCATGAATATTCAATAGTCCAACATTCATTTTAGCTACAATCAAATCCCTGGTCTGGCTCATTTTACTTCATTAGATTAAGTTGATTAAGTTAATTCATTAGATTAAGTTAGGTGTGTTGATTATGGAATGTTATAAATCCACCCAATGACTGCAGGCACTGAGCACAAACCTGGATCCAAACCTGTGTTCTTCTAACCAGCTCACAATATCAACTCCTTTTTAGGAAAAAGGAAATCTTGTTCATTTGAGTTTATTCTAATATTCATTTGTGTTTTTGCTGGCAGAAAGAAACCCACTGTTGATATAAACAGATTCAAACGATTTTTATAGGTGCCTAAGACATTCGCACAGTGCTGTACATCATTTCAAGCAAATCCCAGATGGAGTCAATCAGCCAAAACGTTGTTGTCTTGAGTTCCCTAAACCACACTGACAGGTCTGCACCACTTGAATGAAGGCCTGGATGTAGCTGGAGAGAAGTGTAGGTATGTTTACGGAAAGAATGGGCGATGTTATAAAGAACTCGTTTTAAACTGCCACTGGGGCCTGAATGGCCCATATCAAATTATCAATAAGCTCCTAATCAAATGGTGCTGCTCCCTAAATGGTGTTGCTATTTATGCAGTGTTCATGCGTTCAGGCATTTTCAAATTGTTGGTAGATTGGATAAATGGGAACGACTTGATCGACTGCTCCTCCTTCTTATATACAGCAAACTTCTGTTGAATCTTTTCATGTAATTGTTTGAATTTTTGCACCATGGAAAGTAGTATCACTAAGTATTGGCACTGATTAGTTGTTTGATACATTCAATACTTTTAGCTCACACTCACACGTATTGTATCACTATAGTATAGGGGTGGGCAATATGACCATATGAGATAGTGAAGACAATCTATGTGCTGACAATCTGCTAAAGCATAAATAGACTACATTCCATCGATCTCTTGCGGTTCTATGCTCTTCCAAATTTTTTTCCTCAGCCAAAACACACTATTTGCTATGTCCGCTTAATACCCGCCTTACAGAAACAGCACTCAACCAATAGTAGTTTGGTTGTACTGTTCAGTTACTTCATATATATAAAAAACGTGACAAAATCAAAATTGTGATATGATTTTGGCCATTTTCATAACAGCTTTGAAGAATCAAGACATTTTTAAAATATTAAAAATTAAAACTGATCCCAGAATTAAAAATGGTCTTGAAAACAAGCATTTCTAGTGGTCCAAAGCTTGTTTTTTCACTCTTAACAGCACAAAACCTACATATGAGTTCAGCAAATGAGCAAATAAGGATTAGCAGTAATTAAACAACCCTTAAACTAGAATAGAATAGTATGTCAACATTTAAAGAAAGGTTGAAAGACTGTAGGTGTACTACTGATGTACCAGTGACTCTTGTTTCTATAAGCTTGACTCAGTGAGGTGCTGCAAGCCTTATGGACCATATGAAGTCTTAACTGCCCTGTTGTAAAACAGAAAATGGAAGAGTGGGGGATTCCCATCACTGCAGTAAAGCTGAGCCGGTAGGGGAGCTCCATCATGCATCTTAAGCTTGTGGAATGCAACAGGGCCTGCTGAGGAGCGACGGCCCCATGAGGTGACCTCCAGGTGGACATCCTGTCCTGCCCACATAGCTGCTGTTCATTCCAGTGGAATTGATCCCCATTAATAAGTGATTATGAGAAAACTGGATCAATGCCAAACTGATTCAGTCTAATAAGGTGTGATTATGCAGAGTCTGCTGCTGCTAATGGGTAAAGTGGAGAGGAGAGAGAGAGAGGAGTAAATGCACACTGACAGGTTTGCTGTGGCTAGACCAAGACACATGCTAAACACCCTTGTTGACACTGCGCTTTTGAAACTCTCATTACAGCATATCACAGAGGCGGCAGCTCTGAAAACAGGCCTTTGATAAAGCTCACTAGTTAAAGTAGCGAGATGTGAGATGATAGACATAAGGTTGGTAAAAGTGATAACCGATTCAAGCAGAGAAATGCTGCTGAAACACAGATTCTGAACTTGAGGTCAGTGCCACATTTTTGTAGATCCAAAGAAAAAAACTTGCTTGATCTAGAAACACTGAAATCTGAATCACTGCTTCCTCAAACATGGTTCCAAGAAATGTAAATTAAATGTAGATTTACTTAATTGGACTACTCTAAATTAAACTAAATAATTAAATATGTACACCATGGGCCCATCATTACCCAGAGACCTTGGCTAATGAGTGAATTCAGCTACTTTAAGCAGCACTCATCGCTGACACAGGCATTCGATTGTGCACACACAGCCTGTATAATCTCCCTATCCAGCCACAGAACTCAATGCCAAGCATCAGCTAGAGATTGGAGTGGACAAAAAATACAAGACAACACTTCGCAATACAAGAAATGCATTACAATGCTGTGCTGAGGTTTAATACATACCAGCAAAAAAACAGTGCCACAAATTACAAGTAACTATTTGTATTAGAGATGCACCGATTGATCGGCCAGTGATCGAAAACAGATTTTGCCGATTTCAAACCGATCTCTTTTTTTGGGGTTATTTATTTAAATTTGTAAAGAAAATTTGTTATGAAAAAAAAAATATTAAAGAAAATTTGTTTGTATTTGCTGTAGAGCTGCCACTATCATGTCACTATTATAAAAGTACCCAGTAAACAGTGAAAGTAACTACCATGTTACATTCAAAAAGTTGAAACCCACTTTTTGTGTCATTGTCGTTGACTAGATGCAGCAGCTCTAATTTTCTGTTATCTGGGGGAAAAAATCGGTATCGGAAAAATCGGTATCGGCCGATCACACTTACAAAAAAATCGGTAATCAGAATCGGCCAAGAAAATTGCAATCGGTGCATCCCTAACATGTATTCAACATTCCACACATAACACTGCACTAAAACCAATTAAACAAGCCTTCTTCTGTTCTCTTTGTAATAAAACATGCAGGTCAGTGGTCAGTAAGCCACTGTATTATCAGAAATGCATACAAGATGCTGCAATTTATCATGATTTCCATCAATATCACAATATCATACTCCCCACCCTTAACTAGAGGGGTGTAAAGCCCCCAGTACTGGCCTGTGGAGCGGTGTTTTGTGATCCAATAGTTTTGGTTATCCAACATCACTACATGACATCACTAATGTTTGTGGCTCAATGCAATTAAATCCTCACAGAAATGGTTTAACATAAGGCGGGGGGGACTCCTAAAACTCTAAGAAGAAATGCTGAAGGTAGATGATTTTAGAAATACAATGTAATTATGTGGTTATTTTCATTTACCAAAGCAACTTCCATTCCCTAACTACAGGGGGCAGTCTACCTGGAGTAATTTGTGGTTAAGGGTCTTGCTCAGGAACCCCGTGGTGGTATATTGAAGGTAGGATTCGAACCCATGACCTATAAAAACAAAACATAGCAAGTATCCTATGCACTAGGCCTCCACTACCCTGCTGTACAGCAAGAGCAGTCCTAACTTGCTGTAAGGGTTAAGAAAAAGCACAGTGCTAAAAACCATGAATAATATTACAAACGGATAAAGACATCTGTAATATCATTCAAAAACACTCCCCAGGAGTCTGTGGCTTACGCTTCCACAAAAAGTTCCGTAATGAAATTCAGCACGAACAAATCAAATATTTACCCAGTAGACTTGTATAATAACCCAGCAGTGTGGTAGCCTGGATGCTAACAACCTTACAGATACACTTTCTCAAGATTTCAAATACTTTTTCTGTCAATGTTAAGTTCTATCCTATTCAAAATGACAAATGGCCTCTGAAAAGTTTCAGAATGTTTCCCATCTGTGATTTATAAAGCCAGAGAAAAGCGTGTCAGCTAACTCAACATAGAGCATTAGCACTATGTCACTGTCTAACAGAGGGTTAAAAAAGACAGATGGGTTCCAAAAGACTTATCATTTTCATCCCAGTTTAAAAGCCACATATAAAAACACATTTCCTAAAACACATTTGGCCACATATTGGGGTGCAATCAGGTCAGACAAAGCTTTATACACCCAAACCATAACATTAAAACATACACTGTATGGAAAGTGATCATTCGGTCATATGTGAACGCACACAGTGCGAACAGCACGAAATTCAGCCTCTGCATTTAACCCATTCACCAAGTGAAGCAGGGGGCAGCAGGAACACAGCACCCGGGGAGCAGTGCGCCGGGACGGTACCTTGCTCAGGGTACCTCAGAGGTGCCTAGCGGTCTTGGGAATCGAACCTGGACTTTCTGATCACAGGGCGAATGCCCTAACCACTAGGCTACCAGCTGCCCATGTCTCCCTTGTGCTGCCATTACAGCTCTGACACATTGAGGTATGGACTCCACCTGACCTCCAAAGCTGTACTGTGGTATCTGGTACCACAACGTTTGCAGCAGATCTTTCAAGCCCTGTAAATTGTGAAAAAGAGCCTCCACGGATCAGACTAGTTTGTCAATACACTGTGTCACAGTGTATTATACTGCTGAAAGAAGCTACTTCCAATAGGGAAGACTGTTGTCATGAAAGGGTGTACCTGGTCTGCAACAAATGTTTAGGTAATTGATCCGTTTAAGTCTAACCCCTGTTTTACACTGGATGCGTGTCCGCTGCGGTGCGACTGCGCTGCGACTGCGCTGCATTTCCATTCCGTTCGAGGCCGTGCGCCAATTCGCACTGGATGCATTTGTGGTCTGTTTCTGATCCGGCGCACCACTGGTTTGCGAGATCACATGATCACGGGCAAATTGTAAGATTAGCTGCGGCTGCCGTGTCGGAGAAGCACCGCGACGCAGACGCATCTGTTGTCAGTAAGTCTAAGTAACATCAACATAAATATCAGGACTAGGGTTTCCCATCAGAACATTCTACAGAGCATCTCACCATTTCCTCCCGAAGTAAGCAATGTACATACACCCAGTCATCCACATGATGTCAAAAAAATGCAAGATTCGTCAGACCACGCCACCTTCTTTCAATGCTCCATGGTTCTGATGCTCATAAGCCCACTGTAAGCGCTTTTGGCCATGGGCAGGTGTCAGTATGGGCACTCTGACCAGTCTGCAGCCACACAGCCCCATTTGCAGCAAACTGTGTGTTCTATCGTCTTTCACTGTTTTAATTCTGTTCTATCACAGCAGAATTAACATCTTTCAGCAATTTGTACTATTGTCACTTTTCTGTAAGACAGGACCAGACAGTTTAGCTTTCTCTCCTTGCTTCAATGAGCCTTGGGTGCCGATTGTAGTTTGAACACCTTTGAGGGTATTTACCACTGTAAAACAGGAATACCCCACAAAACCTGCTGACCATGTTACCTGCTTCCAACACATCCACTTGACATAGTAACAGGATAATCAACCTTATGTTAGTGGATTTAATGTGTTGTGTACATCAGCACATTATAGGACTGGACATGGTTACATTCTCACTGCAAATCTGGAATCACACAAACTAAGAACAAAGAGATTCACTGTTACACATCCTTCTCTCCAAAATTAGGACTGAATTTATTTATTTATTCGGACTAGTGGCTCCCAAAGTCTCGTCTGGAGCATCAAAAATTTATGGCAATGAAAAGTAGACTGTAGAAAGTAGAACATGCCAGAAATGTAAAGTGTTTGAAAGATCTGGCTTGCTTTGCTCATCTGATGGACTATCAAACAGTTCTTTTTAAAAGTATTTATTTTATATCAATAAGACAAGTTGAAGTGATTGCTACCACAATACTTAGATGTTTGAACTGACAAAAGTGCTTTATAGTGTTTTCAGACATGTGACACACTGCCATTGGCTTCGTTTTTTTCTTCTCTTGATGCTGATGCCAACTGCTGATCAGACATCAGTGCTGTTAGGGCACCTGCGCTCTTCAGCAGCAAAGAATGGAGCAAAAAGAAACGAAAAACCACACACACACACACGCACGCACGCACACACACAGAGTACATACATCAATGATAGATTCCATATGATAAAAAAGTAACTTTTTGCTTAAAAATAAACAAAGCTAGCTAGGTGAGTTATGTCAGTCATGCATTTTGTCCAACCAACCGGCCCCCTTAATATGCCTTGTTTTCAAATAATCACCATAACATTAATATTTGTCAGAAGAGCACTAACTGCAACATTCTAGTTCTTTTGTTGCAAATTATAAAATACTCAGGTTCCCCTGCAAATTCACTAGAACACAGTGAAAAAAACAGACAGTTGTGCATTTGCACCGAACCACATTTATACGCTTGTTTTAATTCAACTATAAGAAAATAACTATTTCTAAGTACAGAACACTGAGAAAATGAAACATGCTTAACTATTTATACAACCTCGGGCACGGGTAGTAATTACAGGCCCAGATCTTAGCCAAGACTGCCCACTCCTCTGTGCCTACAGCGACTTCAGGATGAGAAGCATCCTGTCACAGTGACTCGTGAGTGCACATATAAGACGGTGATGGAATGGATATCAGTATTCGAGGTGTGTTGCCTGTCACCATGTTCTTTAGGAGGGTTTGTGCTGATGACCATATGGCCGCCTGTTCACAGTTCCTCTCAAGTAACTTGGGGGTTTCCACTGCCAGGAAGCTTGTTAGAAAACAAAAAGCACTCTGCATCAACATGCTATTCCAAGCTCTAAATCAATAAGTGCCAAGAGGTTTATTTAAAGGCACAGACCTTCAGTATCAAGCCATCAGATCATTAAGACACAAAAACATCCCTCGCGAAACACTGAAGACAGGACTTTACCTGCATTACTGCTTTAGAAACATATACTTCAAGCTCTAATCTAAACGGTCTACATTTGAGCAAAATAGCAGTTCTCTGTCAGTTTCTGAGCCATCTCACCATCATAGACTCCTCTAATGCTTTAGTTAAAATGCAAATACACTGTGTCTGCTCCACTCACTGTTTCATGCTGGATAAATACTAGGAGTGACAAATGCTAGAGTGCTGCAGGCCGCCCACACACATCAACCATGAATAAGTAAGAGTGCTAGTCCTAAAGGGAACAATGATACAGCACTACTGATCACCTGCACACACAATGCAATTATATCTATGGAATTTCTGAGACACTAAACAAATGTTAATTATCATCTTATTGTAGCTGATACTGACACATTTTTTGCATTCATGTGCAGTGGGCATAAAGTACTATTTAGACAGTATTAGCACAAGATTAACGAAACTTGCTATTTCTACCCACTCTTACAGGTGTAGCAGTCGCATTCTTGCCTAGAATCGAACTCCTAATGGGACTAAATTACAGGTTGTGACTATAATTCAAACAGCGAATAATCATAATTGTTACGTTTTTACAATTCATGAATGAATAATATACTGGCTCTTGAATGCACGCTTCCTTAATTTAAGCAAAAGAGATGTACAGATGAATAATAGAGGACAACATTATCTTCATTATTGTAGCTTATTTCTAATTTTTCCATCTAAATTTGAACCAAAGCTCTTCACTACTCTTCCATGCTTTATTCATGATTTCTACATTGTTTTATGCCAAAAGTATATGCCAAACAACTATAAATAGTACATTGTAGTGCATAGTACATTATTAAAGTCATTTATTGGCAAAGCCAGTAAGAGCTGAATGGTAAAAAATGAAAGAAGATTCTCAATGACAGATGTGATTAAATGGCAGGCAGTGTTTTTTTTTTTAAAACAAATGTCAGAGAATGGAGAGTGTTCAGACACACACTGGAACTCCGGGGCAGGGGTTGTTGTGGCTCAGACGAGACTGAAGCTCCAGCTCTTTCAATTCCTAGCCCAGAGCATAAGCATCAAGAGTTTTTCTTAACACTTACCAAGTTAAATTAAACTTGGTCACTGGTAAATTTCATTGTAACCGAGCTTAACATTTCAACAGAGGCATTAAACTGTAGTGTTCAGCTAAAAACAACTGGAAAAGAGTTCTCACTCTTGGCATAAAAACCACAATCAAATGGAGTAATAATGTTCAGAACGCGTGAACTTAAGAGTTCACTAATTCAAAAACATATTTGTTCTGTGCTTCTGTTTACAAAGCTCTTCATTTCCAGGTCACTCCCTCCGTCATGAAAACCTGATGAAGCTGACAGGTGTAAGAAAAGGAACCAGGAAGATGTGAGGTTTAATAGTGATTTTAAATGTGGACTCTCAATTTGGCAAGCAAATAGTTCACGGTTCCTTTTTATTTATGTATTGTGACTGCTTCTGATTTTCAGCTGTGTGTGAATTACTATTAGAAGTTCAGTTCAACTCCAACGTATAAGCTTCCCCAGTTACTAGCTTTTAAAAGTTATGTTTACATTTACAATTTACAGCATTTAGCTGACACTTTTATCCAGAGTTACTGCAAGACTTGGCTGAATAGCAGACATTGATTACGCAATTGTCCTTTTGATTTTTGATTGTCCTCTTGATTTTTGATTGTCCTCTTTTCAGTGCATGAACTCTCTTGTTCACTTTTTCTTCACAGGTGTTACTATAGATACATAACGAAGACGCATATGGATCCACAACTGTTACTCTAGGGTTTTTCTTCTGCATTCATGTTGTATTCATTAATTAATTCCTAATCCACTTATGCTAACCGGGTTGTGGGGGATCCTGGAACCCATCCCCTTCAAAATGTGGAGAAACATCCTGGACAGGTCACCTGTCCATCAGAGGGCAGGTGTAGAAACAAAAACATTCAAAACATACAAATACAATGCACACATTCACAGCTAGAGGCACTTTAGCACCTCCACTCCACCCAACAAGCATGTCTTTAGACTTGGAAGGAAACCAGAGTTCCTGATGGAAACCCAAACAAAAACATCTAAAACATGCAAACATCACACAGGAAAGCCCTGACCCACCCAGGACATTCTCACTGTGAGGCGACAGCACTAACCGCTGCACCTTGGACATGCTGTGTTTGAACAGGATGTGGTCGTAGAAAGTGTGTTTCAATGTGGCCTGCCAGGTGAAAGCCACACCTGAATCGACTGGAGCACCTGATTTAAACTAGTCTCTTCTCGACATACTAGTGCTGGTCCTGGAGTCCTCTAAACCATGTTCTAACTGAACAGATCAGTCAGTTTACAAGCCCTTCAATAGCAGGACATCACTGCTCTAAACTACCCACTGTGCAAGGATACAGTAATGTAACAAGTCTTGAAGATCAGATCACATTTTAGGTGCCTTGCATGCAGAAATCTAGCCAATTTCAAGACGACAGCAACTTTTCTTCATATACCGTTTCACATATTTCAGTCACTGTAAATACAAGGACTGCTTTATAAGATCCTCCATAACAACCTGAACACGTCTTTTGACTTCGATTAGATTAATGATGCTTAAAATAATTGACTATGCTGTCAATGTCATGGTCTGCAAAGCAGGAACTACTATGCAACACAAGCATGAGATACAAACTAGTCCATAGTTGAGAAAAAAATCTGTTAATGGATTCCAGTGCGTCTAATGCGATGGATACATAAGACAGAAGGTGCAAATGGAATTAGATTGACATGTTGCTCAGGAGCAGGTTGTCTAGCTTTTAGCAGGTATTCTTGATTGGAGAATGATTAAGGCAGAACCACGTGGAACCAGGCAGATCTGGTCTGTTTTCTTGTACCTCTTCAGTAAATTCCACGCTACAGAAGAAATGTCACGAAAGATCTTTCCCCTTGTTTGTTAAGTTTGCCCAAAGTGTGTTAAGCATTTCTGTAAGTACAAGCAGCACTGAGAGAAACATGAGTACAGAAAAAGGAACAGCTGGAGATGCTGTTCTTCACCAGGATTAAGGTGCAGTTAAATGAAAATAACTGTGTTTATGCCCAAATGAGCTCAAAAATTGAATGTTCCATAATACATTTCTGTTCGGGTCCAGGTCAGGCTTTTAAAATCAGCAGTGCTGGTTGGGTGGGGTCTCTAAGCTGTGGGTATAGAGCTTCAGTTTCATACCCATGCAAGACCGACAATACAAATGAATCCACTGCAACACACAAGCATACCATTGGGACAAATATGCTGACAGTGTAGGATACAAATGTTTTTGCTAAATGTTACTAGTGAAGGACTGCCTTTAATAAAGCAGCTCTTGTAATTCTGCATTAAAGATTCAAATTACACCCATGGAAGATTTCAGCTCACATCAAAAAGGCTTTGAATAGACGTTCTTAAGCAGTGTTCACACTGTCCTCCACTGTCCTCACCAGCTTCTACAGGTGTGCAGTGGAGTCCATCCTCACAGGAAGTTTTGCGTCGTGGTTCCACAGCTGCACTGTTGAGGACGTGAAGGGCCTACAGAGGTGGTGAAAACAGCCCAGAGGATCATTGGCACTCCACTCCCTGCAGTAACGGACATTTACAGCACGCGCTGTCTCAGGAAAACTAAAATCATCATGAAGGACCCCAGCCACCCTGCACTGCCACTGTTCACTCAGGACAACACACACACACACACACACACACACACACACACACACACACACACACACACACACACACACACACACACACA
>JBBPDE010024139.1:0-10668 GCA_037974605.1 Nannopetersius ansorgii
GACTGTGTAGACTGTATAGGCTGTGTAGACTGTATGGACTGTGTGGACTGTATAGACTGTATGGCTGTATGGACTGTGTAGACTGTATAGGCTGTGTAGACTGTATGGACTGTGTGGACTGTATAGACTGTATGGCTGTATGGACTGTGTAGACTGTATAGGCTGTGTAGACTGTATGGACTGTGTGGACTGTATAGACTGTATGGCTGTATGGACTGTATAGACTGCATGGACTGTGTAGACTGTATGAACTGGAGATTGAGGAGCATGTGTTGAAAGGTTAACAGTACTTTTCTACTACTTTAAACCATTTAATTTCACATAAGCAAGGAAAATGTTTTTAATGATATGGGCCCTGGAAATTTTTTTTTAAAGTTTGTATTGTGTACCCAGTTTTGTGAAATAGAATCCAGACCAGAGATTAGAGAGAACATGGAATCTGATGAAAGTGGTCTTATCACGGCTAATGGTAAAGCTTGAAGCAGCCTAGATGAGCCTGAGCATCTTTTCCACATTAGTCTCCGGGTCCCGTCATTTGGAGGAACTGATACCATAAACTCAGTCTGTTACCTTCTGCCCCAGCGCTGGGAGAAGAAAGAGGAAACATTTTTGATTGATTTTGGGATTAAATCAGCTTTTTTTTAATCACATCAGAGGACATCAGAGGACAATTAATTATTTACAAGACATTTTGCAGGATTATAATCTGCAGGATCCAAAGCTGCTTGATCCCCAGTATTTCACAATCAATGCTAATCAATAAGACACTTCTTAAACAGGCCTGAGGGATGAAGGCAGGACCGCTTTAGATCAAACGGGCTTGTTTATTCAGGACATTAAAGCTCCACACACAGGAGGTCTGTGATATGTATTTTTTTTACACAATACGTTTATCGGCCTCCACAGGACACCACCATCTGAGTCCATTCAAACCAAGTCTGAGCGTCCAACTAAACTTGAGTCTATATGGATCGAACTGGATCCCAAATGAGCCGTGCCTGAATCCAACTAAACTGATCCAAGCACAACCAGTTTCAGCACAATCACACTCGTCAAAGTAACTGGAATTTGGGAGTCAAACATTTTCAGGTACAGTAGAGATCAGCTACTATGAGTACACCTATAAAAGGTTGTAAAAAAGCTGACAAACGAACAAAATGATGAAAGAAAGTTATGGAGTGCTGTTTTTAGTTTTGCATTGAATATTTGTCTTTCAAGCCTGTGATTAAGAATTAAGGTTCCATTTGCCCAATACTAAATGGTGTACATCATGTCCCATTACTTTTTAGCTACATTAGGCTTATAGCTCCAGTGCAAAAAAAGCAGCAGGCCTGGGTATATTTCATGGCCAGTCTTGGACTAAATAAATGCTTGCATGCATCATCCACTGGAATTCTGTTTTATTCTACAACACAGCCTAATCAGGAGCAGGAAAACAGGCCCGTAATGTTTAAACCAAGTGGAACTGTTATGCCCCCTCCTTTTTCCAGCCGCCAGGGCTTCTTTCAGATGGCCACTGATCAAGTTCATCAAGTGCACGCAAGGCTGGCCTGCTGTCGTTAAAGCCATAACATCATGGTTAGGAACAAAGCCCAGTGAAACTGGACCTCTGGTCTGTGCAAGGGGACTGGAGGAACCTGCTGTGCTGGCAGCACAATCCAAACACTCCAAACACACACGTTCACACACTTTAGCGCTCGGGCCTGTGGCGTTAGTCTATGTTACATCACCAGGCTTTACTGAGCAGCAGCAGCTTCACCAGAAACCCCTGCGTAATGTCTTTTAAGTGTCTGACAACAGAAACAAACAGACTCAAAAGTCCGTAGCAACATGCGGGTCTGTCCTGGAGGGAAAAGGATACAGCCACCAGGGACAAAGTTCAGGGACAAAGAGCTGAACGTTTGCGAAAACATACCATCTTGAAGTCAAATTTAATATAAAATAAAATACTAAAAAAAAAAGAAAAAAAGAATAGTTCTGTTATTTAGAAATAAAATTTATGTTGTTTGTACATAATTTACATTTTGAAAAGTAATGAATTAAGGAATTAAGAATTAACGCAATAAATATTTCATTTAAAAATTTACAATTCATTTTAAAAAACTGGTTTTTTTTTATGTGGCAGGCCATTGGCCACCATGATGGTGAAATAACCACAATTCCAACCGGATATTATATGGTTTTCTGTTTCTTACTCTAAAATGAAATTTAAACATGTAAAATTAATTTGAAAAATAAAATGAATAAAAAACACGTTATTTTTAAACTATTAAAATTATTTTTTTATTGGCTACCACAATGGTGAAATAACCACTATTACAGTCAAACAACAAATCAAACAAATATCAACAAGGAGGAAAAATGTAGCCTTGTTTGGCAATTCCACGGGGACAAAAAGGACAAATCTACAATTTATCTAATTATAGGAGCCTGAAGCACTCTTCTGACCCACAGAAGTGGATCTTTGATCAGCCCACATGTGCAGCTCTACAGCGCAGGTTTAGCAGATCAGATCGGATTCTGAAGTGCCGAACGTCATGCTAAAGCCAGGCCGCTGCTGGACAAGGGCCTGCTTATCTAAACACATGCTGCCGGGCTTAGATGACATAAGACAGGCCACTCTGCTGGGCACACACTCATCCTCAGCGCAAACACTCCGACAACTAGGGCCGACTTTCACATCTTTCACGCCTTCCCGTCGTCTGCTAGCAGGCCACCAGTTGTACACACATTAGAAGAGTGTGGGTTTCCCCACCCGTCCCAGCAGCCCTGCTCTGATTTATTCTGCTCCTTCTTGCCAAATAAAGGAAGGAGTACAAGCACAGATGGGACACAGACTGTTTGCAGACACGTGATATTTAAGGGGACAAAACAGTGCAGCCTAACAGAACAGCCTCAAGGCTGAAGCTCTGCCGCAGATACAGATAAGAACACCAGGCATTTGTGGTGAACTTTACAGGGCCCACATCTGATTTTACTCCAGTACTATATAACAATGTGCAAAAATATTGAGTCCCAGCTGAAGTACAGTATCTGGCTTCAAAAGATCCTACTTTGATGTAGCCTTGAGGAACAGTTCTCCAGGCTTCCTGAAGGACTTTCAAAGACTCTCATTTTCAGCCCAGACCAGTTTCAGAGGAGCTCGCAAAAAAACAAAACAAAAAAAAAGTCATTCAAACAGAACAAGGCACAACTAACGTAAGGTCTGAACCAGTGAGGAAGCAGGTGCAGATGATCAGGTGGTGATCAGTATGCCGGTGGTGCAAAACGTTTGTTCCCATTCGATTTATTTAATCTACTCAATGTGCCAAAGACAAGGCAGTTTGATAAGCAGAAAATGGCTGTCATGGCTCAAGACTTCACACTATACTGTGCGAATGTGACTGTATTCTAAAACATGAACCACTGTATTATATTGTCAGGATATTCAAAGACAGCTGAACCAGAGTGTGTTCGGTTGTAGATCCTGGCCTCATAAACACGAGAAGTCTGCCTTCTTTTAAGTTTAGCTGAGTTTGTAAAGTCACTCATGATAAATTTCTTACACAAGAGATGTGCGTGGAAAAGTCACATAAAAGAAAGGAAAGAGAGAAGGCAAAAAAGAGGTTCAGCAAAAATAAGCATGAGGAAGAGAGGGTCATTTGTTCTAATTAAATACCTTCCACACTGCACTGAGGGCTGGGAGGGCATGAGTGTGAAAGAAAGAGAGAGAGAGAGACAGAGACAGAGACAGAGAGAGAGAGAAAGAGAGAGAGAGAGAGAGAGACAGAGACAGAAAGTCAGAGAAAGAGAGAAAGAGAGAAAGAGAGAAAGGGGGGGGGGGGGGTCGTTCCAACCTAATACCTTTTTCAAATGTCCCTGTTCAGATGAGGATTAAACAGAGTCATGCCAGCACACTTAACAGTGTCAAGAGAAATACAGTCACAGTTACGACATGCACACACCCACACAAACACACACACACACACACACACACACACACACACAGAAGACAAAGAAAAGAAAAAAGGAGACTAAAAGAAAATAAGAGAAGAACGAAATTAAGAACGAAAGAAAAAAGTGAAGAGAAAATACAATAGAAGCAAAGAGAAAAAATAATAAAAGAAGAGTATAGGAAGAGAAGAGTAGAGAAGAGAGGAGAAGAGAAGAGAAAACAAGAAAATAAGAGGAGAAAAGAGAAATAAAAAGAAAAGAATAAAAAAGGAAATGGAGAGAAACACAATCTCAGCACTTTTTACTTTTCTGAAGAAACTCAAAGTCATAAGTCAAGTTTGTCCTAAACAGGAATCCTCCATGTCATGTGCAGTTTATATGCAGTTTATAAGCGAGGCAGTGATTGCTAAGTGCTCAGATCTTAAAGTGAACAGGCTGCTCCAGAAACGGTGAGTCCACCTAATCCCACCACTCACACGAGCCACTTCCACCATATACACAAACCCCACAGATCAACATAACTCTGGGCTTCTCACAGCCAGCCGAGACAGGTCTGCTTAGCGTTGCCTTTCTCCTACAGCCACATTAAAATGTCAGTGTTTGGGCTTCACCTGGACGAGTGCCACGTGAAGCAGCCTCTCCTGGTCCGAGACAACATTTCATCCTCCTCTAAACACGGGCGAGCGGCGCTGGACTAGAAACAAAACAGTTTAGGTGTCATTTGTTGGAAAACACTGTTTTCAAGTGGGACGTGAACCACCTGCATCACTGGGGGTCCGGCGTGTTCAGGGAGGGATTCCGTATGTGAGGTGAGGGGGAGCCTCGATGCTTTTGGCCACCAGAGGGTCATTGGAGGAAATGAAAACACACTGAAGAGAAGAAAATAAAAATAAAAGAATGAGTAAAGAGAAGAGAAAAGAAAAGACGAGAAGAGAACATAAGAGAAGAAAAATGAATAGTAGAGAAGAGAAGAGAAGAGAAGAGAAGAGAAGAGAAGAGAAGAGAGAAGAGAAGAGCTACACTGAGCAGCCTCACCTGGTCCTAGGCCACATTTCATCCTCCTCTAAACAGGCCAAGCGCCACTGGCACTGAACCAGCTCTGCTTGGCACAGGTCCAGAAACAAAACAGTTTAGGTGCCATTGTGTGGAAAACATCAATCTAAACCACTTGCACCACCAGGGGTCCGGCGTGATCAGAGAGGGATTCTGTACACAAGGCAAGGGGGAGCCGAGATGCTTTTGACCGCCAAAGGGTCGTAAGAGCAGGTCGGAGCTGCTGTAAAGTGATTTGTGCAAATGAACGATCTTATCATGTCCAAGCACTAAAGACCCCTGGAAAGTGTATTAAATCAACACAGACATGTCTTGGGGGGCTTCAGCACTCGTGAAAACTTAACATGTGTTTAAAGTGTAATTACCAAAAGCCCTCGAGCCCAAATTTACAAACCTAAAACCCCTTCTCAGAGCCGGTCCTGCACGTATCTGTGGAGGTAATCAAACCTCTTCCCAAGCCGGACATCAACTGGGTGGAATTCGTGTTCAGCTCTTGTGGGGGGAGGTCAGTTCCCATTCGTTTTGAGTGTTTTTTTGAGCAGATCTTTAGCAGTAGCTTAAATATTCTGTGGGTTTTCCATGCTGTATATAATGATACGCCTTGAGAGGAATTTAATGCTCCCATCCATCATTCACATGAGGTTTCTTTGCTGAAGAATGCAGAGAAGAACATAAAAGTCAGATATAAATGAAAGCTGCTCTGCGTTTCGTTCTTAATCCTCAGAGACCCAAGCATTGATTTTGTTCATGTATTTCCATTTTTTAGCACTTTAAAGCCACTGATTATACTGTAGATGCCATGATACATACTAATCAGCCATAGCAGGGAGCTTTTTGCCAGTTTCACACTAAAATCCAACAATTCGTTACTTTGTGTTGCGAATTGTTCTTCGCTCCGGTTGCACCGCCTGACTGCAGAGCAGCTAAATATCACCTTTGATGCTGGTGTCACTTGTTTGATTTTGACTTTGAGAGGACAATTATTAACAACACAAGCTATGGCTGCTATAGTTATGTTGCCATAGAAGTTATGAATGAATATGGGAGAACATAAAAACTCCATAAATACCCCTTTTCCACTGTACTGGTTCCCGTGCCGGTTCACAATTTTGGAACCAGTGCAGCGCTTTTCAACAGAAAAAAAAATGGTGCCGGTTCCCAAAAACAAGCACTGAACAGGCCCCTAAACCTTGCTTGTCTCATAGCGAGATCCCATGATGTCACGAGCGATGGGCGGGGTCTTTCATGATGGTAAAAACACACCGCATAAGCTACATTTGGATACCGAAATAAATCCTCAAATTTTTGAGAATAACCAGCAAGCAGGAACTGAGTTCGGCCATGTTTGTTTCTGTTTAGTGGGCGTGGCCTGTCACATAATCTCATGCGGCTCCCGCTGAGCTCCTGTCTAGTGTAAATGCGGGTCGGTTCTCGACTGGTTCCCAGTTCAGCACCGGCCGAGCACCAGAACCTGTTTGAATGTGGTGGATATTTGTGTGTAAAGTAACTGATAGCTGTGTTTTGTTTAAATGATTATGCTAAGTGATTGTGTTTTATGATTGGTTTATGTCAGAGTGTGTTTAAGTTTCAGGAGTTCGTGTTTTGGTTGCTGGTCAACCCTCACGAAAACCCTCACACAGTCCTGCACGCGACCACTTCTTCATGTATCTTGTGTTTAATGTGCTTTTGTTAGGTCCTTATGCCTTTTTCTCTCTGTTAGCTGTAGAGTCTGTGTTTTTCTTAATAAAATTCCATCTCTGGAAGCTGCGTGTTGAGCCTCGCCTCACTACCCCTCAGCCACAGATGTGACACCTGCAGTGCTGTTCAGCAGTTAGAAGTGTTAGAATGTTCAATGTTGAATGTTCCAAACACACAGAACCAACGGGACATTTTAATGGAAAGAATTTAGTAGGCACTGCTGATTAGTAGACTGCTGATGAGAAGAGCACTGATGACTGGTGGTGGTGGGGGAGTATGGTGGGTGGGGGGGTATTATTCTAGAAGGTGAGTGAAAATCTGTTCTTGAAGACAAAATGGATGAGCAAAAGGATCTGAGACACTTTGACAAGAACCAACTTGTGATGCCTAGACGACTGAACTGGACATGTCCAACCCAGCAGGTCTTTTCAAAATTACAGGTGCAACTATTAACTATTATTTAGCTTATTTTGATGTTGCTTCACAATTCAATGAAGGTAATGAATCAATTTAGACCGTCAGCTCCCTGTAGTTCATGCGGTGCTTCCTTTTTGTAAAAAAACAAGATTAAGATTAATTAAAAACAATATTACAAAATACAATTTTTTTATTAAAATAAATCGGTCATACGTGAACACAACACTGCACAGCACGAAATTCAACCTCTGCATTTAACCCATTCACCAAGTGAAGCAGGGGGCAGCCATGAACACGGCGCCCGGGGAGCAGTGTGTGGGAACGGTACCTTGCTCAGGGTACCTCAGAGGTGCCTGGCGGTCTTGGAAATCGAACCCGGACTTTCTGATCGCAGGGCAAATGCCCTAACCACCAGCTACACCCGTACCTTTACCATTATTTCCTTGAAATATGGTATAAAATACGTTTCTCCTATTTTTGTTGTAACCTCAGCATGTTTAGCAAACAATTAACCCACTAACACTAACAGTGTGTGTGTGTGTGTGTGTGTGGTGTGTGTGTATGTGTGTGTGTGTGTGTGTGTGTGTGTATGTTTGAATGAAAGACACTTAATGTTCTCTGAATGTTCTCACTTGCTGTGTGTGTGTGTGACAGTCAGCAATAAATAATATTCTTAATGGTAATTAATTTGCCAACTGAACATAATGGCAGTTTGAGAACCTGCAAATACTGTGCTTTTATTATTTAGCATAATAAAAGTACAATATTAACAACAATTTTATATTTTATGATAATGCAATAGTTAATATGTGCTTACAAGGAAGGATGTGTTTCCTCTTGGTTCTGAGGTAAAGAGGAAAGGATATTTCCTGAGAAGAAAAAATGTGATTTTTATTATAATTCACACAATACACTACACACAATAAGTTAGGGATATTGTTATTTACATGAGTGCTTGTCCTATTTGCTCTGAATTTTAATGAAATAAGTAAAAGTTCCCTTTGATATTACTAATAGTGTATGAGAAGAAACACCATTTTCATTAGTTTAATAATTATTTCCCCCCAAAATTTAGACAATAACAGGGACAGCCCCAAATAACAAAAATTGACAACGTCAGTAGCGGGTGTTTCCACCATTTGCTGCAATGTCACTCGTGGGGCTCCACTCCTGGGTCTGTCATGAACTCTGCCAGTAGTTCTGTGTCTTGATGCAAGTCTGTTAATGACACTTTGAGACACACCAAGTTCACGAGCAACATCTGACCACCTGCCACCGACCCGAAGGCGCGCCATGGCCAGGTGGCGCTGTTCGTCCGTTAAGTGATGTCGTGTGTTCATGGCTGTTTGAATGATGCCCTTGGAATGACTTACTGACAATACCAGCCTTTTATACCCACAGAATGTTGAAATCGATGCCACATTGAAAAAGGTTGTCTTTTAGTATTGGCCCCAGTATAAGGCACACCTGTACACAATGAGACATTACATGGAAAATGAGGTGTGGTGTGTCTATCACCCCAATACAATTGCCTCCCTATCCCAAAAATGTCTGAAGTGAAACAAACACCACATGTGTGACAGCCACTAAGTCTCTCAATATCTCTAACTTATTGTGAGTAGTGTATATTCAAGGTCTTATTAGAATATGATGTTTTAGTGACATATGTAATTGGTTTCAGTGCAGCAGCTGCTCTGCAGTGAACGTAAAAGATGAATGCAGCTCAAATTAGTGGGGTCAAATGAGGTGCGGTGACTCAGAAAAGCCTATTGTAAGAATATCTGTGGAAGATTCAGCATTTTTTTCTCCTGTTAAATTATTCTGTTTTTGTTGGGCCCCGAATCAGGGCTCAGCAGCCAAACCGTGGGTACTTGCTGTTTTTTTTAGCCAATATCAAAACTAATTGTAAAAAAGAGGTCCTTTCAATCTGAGTGTGAGAAAATGGGGGAAATCAGAGAGAGAAAAACACAAACATTGATTGTTGTTTCCCTGTGTTGACTTTGCCTAAAATATGAGGACATGCAACCGTTAGAGGTTTGGTGTCTCCACTCCCGCAAAGGGAGTCGAATGAAAAGGTCTGGAGGGTGATTTGTTAGACGAATGTGTGAAAACACTTCACTTTGCCTGATGCATGGCTGAACAGCTGCTCCATAAGTCATTGTAAGCACAAAAAGCCAAGTTCAGGTCCAGAAAATAAAAAAAAAACTCTCAAATGATTTCCTTGACAAATTTTCTGTCTAATGATTACACAGGTCAACAATTTTATTTGTAATCATCAGAAACCACAACACACTTCCCTAAACCAGTATTTTGTGCTGATTTCAGATATTTCAGTTTGTTTCAGTCACATCAAATTTTTGAATTATGAGTAATATTAGATTTGCAATAGACTTGCATGCAGTTTTCATGAAGGCACGGATCAAGTAACTGTTTCAATATTTTTTTAGTGCAAAGTCAGACACACTGTCACACTGTGGCATAGATATAATGATCAGCCTCAGTCAGCTACCACTGTTTCTTCAAAAACACTCAGCATATGATTATTATTTGCTAATTATACCAACTATCATGCAATATAGAACTAGCTTCATCACAAAAACTGATCTAAATACAGATTTGATATCCACATAAAAAACACTACAAAACCCACATAAACTTATCTCTGATGATTTTTAACCTGTGTTTTAGGTATTGATCGACTGTCAGAAGTAGAAAATGTAGAAAAGTATAACAATAAAACTCTGAGTGTAACGGTGATGGCGTATCGACTGTAATCCTGCATCTCCATTAACCTGCAGTGTTGGACAACATGTTCAGTGTTGTTCCAATGTTCAATCTGAGGTTACATTTTAAGGGAAAGTAGACAGGCAGTGCAACCAGGTGACTGCTGAGGTGAAGAACATTGAAGCTGATGTTGGAAGCAAGAAAATCAAAAATACACCTACAAAGGAGAGTAGGTCCGGCACACAAATAGCAAACAGCCCCTTCGGACCCCACGTCTGCTAAAAACTTCACAGTCTACAATGACACCAGTCTACTCAACTCTGTGAGGGTAAATAAAACACGCCGTTGCCACAGAGACCATGCCTCTGGATTTATCAGTCCCCATTTTTTCTTCTGTGGTTTGGAAGCTATAACTGATGGGAAACTAATCAAGGTGTAACTCCCACAAGGATAACAAGCCCAAACCTCAGTAATGAAGTGCTCTGGATTGGCTCCATTTCTTTCATGTGGGGTCAGATACTTGTCCAGCCGCTGCCTTCTTTTTTTTCTCTCTCTCTTTCTCTCTCTCTCACTCTCTGTTTCTACTTCTTCTTCTTTTCCTCTCTCACCCCTCCTTTAATGATCCTCCTCTATCCTACTCTACCTTATTTTTCTCTCATTCGCTATCGTTTTCGCTCTCTCTTCTTCTTCTCCTTCCATCCCCTACTTCTTTAATATTCCTCTCTCTCTCTCTCCTTCTTCTCCTTCCATCCCCTACTTCTTTAATATTCCTCTCTCTCTCTCTCTCTCTCTCTCTCTCTCTCTCTCTCTCTCTCTCTCTCTCTCTCTCTCTCTCTCTCTCTC
>JBBPDE010024148.1:0-23901 GCA_037974605.1 Nannopetersius ansorgii
GTGAGATACAGTGAGGTAGAGAGGCAGGTGAGATACAGTGAGGTAGAGAGACAGGTGAGGTACAGTGAGGTAGAGAGTCAGATGGTTAAGAGGTTTATGTTCTAAGGGTAGAAGCTCCGCCAGAGTCTCTCAGTTTCTCTCAACCTGGTTGCTCTGGTTGTGCATCTCCTGTCATGAAGGTGCTGCAGAGATTGTAGAGCTGAACTGGTGTAGCATTCCCTCACTGGTATCACTCTCTTCAAAAGTTAAATGGGGAAAATACCGCAGACTGGAGAGAAAAGGAAAAAGTGCGGTAGAAAAATTCTTCAGTACATCCGCTATAAGTGGGGAAGTGCATGTGTAGAATACACCAAAAGAATGGTACCAGATGCCATTTTATTATGCTGCAGAGGAAAAAGACATAGAAGAAAGGACCAGAGCAAATTTTGACTGATCATCTATATGATCTATATGAAAATGCAAATATATGAAATGCAATTCATGTACAGTACTGTAGTCTTTGTAGTCACCTGTGAGAGATTTTGAGGTGACATTAGAAACCACAACATCCTTTGGAAATATATTTTGATAGCATGGTGTCCTCAGTCCTCCAGCACAGTTTGAAACTTAATAAACATACATTGGAAATAGAACAGTCATATGACAGGTGTAGTTGATGTTCTAAATGAAAATAAGTTTTCACATTGTGTACATGGAACAAACGTAACAAACCTTAATGTATATTAGAGGGAAAGTTGGGCCATAATATTTGTACATGCTATATTGTTTTTTTTTTTTTTCTGGTGTGTGTGTGTCTTAAATTTTATTCCAGCAAATAAAAAATGATTAAAAATAAAGTGAATAAAAACACAGTGGAAATAAAACAGTTTCCCTGTCAAATGAAATATGATGTTGATTTCCTAAACCCAAAATAATTACTGTACAAGTAACAACATTAATTGTGTAATTTATGTATTTTTAATTCAGCATAAAAACAAACAAACGAATGAACAAAGGAATACATACATATATACATACATACTTACATGCATACATAAATGAATAAATAAACAAATTAATAAACACAACCGGGGCATGACATTTGCACAGCCTTATATTGTATTTTATTTATTCAAAATGTCAAATTCGTGTTTTATATTTAATTTCAGCAAAAATAATACATGAAAACGTAAATAAATAATAACGAAAGTAAATAAATATTAACTGAAGTGAATAAATAGTAATGAAAGTTAATCAATAATGAAAGTAAATACATAATAATTAATGCATGCTGAAGCGTGTCCTCTACAGAAAAGTGTGCTTCATTTCATAAACCAACAAAATATGCAAGATGTTGAACAGACTGTCTATATTTATGCTTTCAACTGTGGTCACGAAATATAAAAGCACTTCAGATCTGAATGAAGTTCAGTGCACTGCTGCTGCGGGCACTGGGACTTTTATTATAGAATTGGCCACACTTCCCTGTGAGCAGCAGCACAGCTACACGTGAGAACAAACAGGAGGCGAATTGGAGCTTCATGTTTATTTAAATACAGCAGAAAATTGCACTTTTGCGTAGTGTAGGATGTATGGTTTTACCCGAAGACCTGTTTATTTTTCCCACGATCTGAAAATATGAACAAAAGCTCATGTTTTATATGTTTACCGTCATTAGTTAGCTTTTAGCCGTTAGCCCTGGTAAAAGTAGTGGTTAGACATGTATTCAGGCAAGTCTGTATGCACTCGTTTCCTTTCGGAGCAGCTGTTGAGGAGAAACTGCTTCACTCTGAGATGTTTTGCTCCTTCGGTGTGGGTGAAAAATCAGTTTCGTGGTGTTTCTGAGTTGTCTACAGAAGCTACTGAGCCTGCTGTGATCAGGATCCCAAGACACATGCAGGAAAGGATAGAGAATGTCAAACAGGTGAAAAACAAGAGACTGGAGACCAGAGTGCCTACAGTAAAAGTTGGCAGGCTCCTGATTAAGAGTAAGAACCCACTGCACAACCAGTCTACCAACTACATTCTGGGCAAATTCGAAGAACCAGTTCTGGCATCTAAGGGATGGAAGAACAACAAATCATTTGGGGACTACTTTATCATAAATAGCACCCAGAGTTCTCCACCTTTTGTCCTGGACTCTAAGGAGGAGAGCAGGCAGGATGGAAGTGTGCGATCTGATGAAAGAACATTTGACAGCTTGCATCTTTGCACTGAGCTGGTGGAGACTCTGCAGGCCCACAACATCACTCATCCCACGACTGTGCAGCTGCAGACTATTCCCAAACTGCTGCATGGCCAGAATGTTTTGTGTGCTGCAGAGACTGGCAGTGGAAAAACGCTTGCCTACCTTCTTCCCATTCTAAACAAGCTGCATAAGAACAGACAGCCAGATGAAGGAATGGACTCAGAAAGGAGGATCCAGGCGCTGGTTCTTGTGCCTTCACGGGAGCTGGCAGAGCAGGTGACATCAGTTGCAAGGTCTGTTGGCCAACCGTTTGGATTTAAGGTGAATGTGGTGGGAGGAGGGAGAGGGGTCGGGAACATCAAAGCGACATTCCACCATGGTCAGCCTGACATTCTTGTAGCCACCCCTGGCGCTCTATTAAAGGGACTGTGGAGGCATGTGGTGGATCTGAATGAGCTTCGTTTCTTGGTAGTGGATGAAGCCGACACCATGTTTGACCCCAGCTTTGTTGATATGTTGGAGAAAATCCTGTCTCAAATCCTGGTAGCGGCCAACCGTGCTGAGACATTTGGTCCCACCCCTAAGGCCCAGCTTGTCGTGGTGGGAGCCACCTTCCCTGGAGGAGTAGGAGAACTCCTCAGCAAAGTGACTGACCTGGGTAGCTTGGTGACGGTCAAGAGCCGGATGTTGCACTACCTGATGCCGCACGTCAAGCAGACTTTTCTGAAAATAAGGGGCTCTGAGAAGGTTTTGGAGCTTCACCAGGCTCTGAAAGAAACAGCAGCTGAGAAGAAAGCTGCCTTAGTGTTCTGCAATTCAGCGGCCACCGTGAACTGGTTAGGTCACACGCTGGAAGAGATGGGCATGTGTCACATGCGGCTTCAGGGAGAAATGCCAGCAGCCATGAGAGGGGGAATCTTCCAGAAGTTCCAGGAAGGGCTTGTTGATGTCCTGGTGTGTACAGACATTGCTTCCCGTGGGCTTGATACCCAAAGAGTACAGCTGGTGGTGAATTATGACTTCCCTGCCTCCCATATAGACTATGTTCACCGTGCAGGACGAGTGGGCAGGGCGGGGGGCTCAGCTGGAGGACACGTCCTGAGTTTTGTTACCCATCCATGGGATGTAGAGCTGGTTCAGAGCATTGAGACAGCAGCCAGAAGGAGAATGTCTTTACCAGGGATGAAGACGGAAGTTCACAAACCCAGCCCCAAAACAGTCTGACAGGAGAGCAACACACACACACACACACACACTCACTCTCACTCATCATGCACATAGCTGTTTTGATGTCATATTAAATAATCCAATATGTCTCTTGTGTTATAATAACTTTTAAAAGAGATCATATAAAGGTTTATTGATTAAATGGTGAAATAAATGTATTAAAGAGCACATGTTTTTTTTACATCTTTACCTGAGAGTATGTGACATTTCAGGGGATTTGTGAACCAAAAGCAATTATAATTGATATTTTTATGTGACTGTTTTCATCTTAATAACTTACAATTAAACAGGCTGTTTTTGTGACTGTACCTTTAAGACTGATAGGTAAATGACCTCCCTTCTGAATAGTTGCACTGTATAGTGCCTTATTCATAATGCATTCTAATAATACCATTTTGAACAAGCAGATGTATGAAATGCATATTTTTTCATAACATCCAATTAAAAATACATTTTAAAAAGCGGCTTTGAAGCTTTGTCTATATATGGACTTGACGGGCTGTTTTGGAACTTTTGAAATGTTTAAACTTTTGCAGTATTTATATGCATTATTAAATATGATGTTTTCCTTTATGTGGGCCCTTTGATATAGTGGAGGTTGTTTATCCGAATTCTTTTAGGACTGACCACACATGCATTTATGTAGTAAAAGTGCAGAACTGTCAGATTGAGTGTGCTAAAATCAGAAAGCGCAGCAAGTAATACTTTAAATGTCACTTTTTCTGTACACATTTGGGTGTCCTTGGCAAGAATGCTGGAATTAAGAATAATTTTTAATAAATGTTCAGCATGTACAGTATTGGAAAAACATTCTTATACATTCTGTATAGGGTCTTTAAATAATTTAAAAAAAGGTTTTGCACACATGCATTTGCTGTAAAGAACCCATCTTTTCCTAACATTAAGAGAATTTTATGATGAAAAACCTTGCACAACAGTAATACACATCACTTTTGTAAATCCGTTCTGTCCGTACTCAGGTCTCTCATGGTGGAAAATATGGCTGTCATCAAACTAATTGCCAATGATAGCTGATTCATCAAGAGGCAAATTGAATTATCCTTTACAGTCCAGTTTGAGATATAGTAGCTAAAGTACAGTGGTGAAGCTCCCAAAAGAAGACTGCATTGCAGTGCTCATCTTTATCTTGACTTCAAGTATTCAAATGTACATTGGAAACTGTACATTAAATGGGCAAAAAAGATGTTTTACCAGCTCCTTTGTTGCATGTGAAAGTTGTGCTTTAGTTCAACATAAGCATTTACAAACATATGGTAATGGTAGTATTCCTCATTTTGTCAAAAGTTGATTGAAAATACTGAACATTTAAGCCTGAAATCTGATTGGATTGGGACCCACGGTGGCACTGTTGCCTCACACCTCTAGGGTTGAGGGTTCAAATCTGTATGAGTGAGGTTTGCATGTTCCCCTCGTGGGTTTCTTCTGGGGTCCGGTTTCTCCCAGACATGCATGTCAGGTGATTTGGGGATTCTGAATTGGCCATAGATGTAAGTGTGAGTGAATGATGTGCGTGTGTGTATATACACTATAGCAGTGGTCCCCAACCTTTATTTCGCCACGGACCGGTTTAATATCAGAAACTATTTTCATGGCCCGGCCTTTAAGGAGTGGCAGATAAATATGCTTATACGTAAATAAATGATACGCATAAAAATGAGAATATTTTAAACATATAATAATGGGGTGTCTTTAAAATATAATAATAAACATAAATCCAGTGTGTACTCGCAGCTTTATTAACAGCATTTTCATAGAAGTCTTTTTATTTTTCACGGACCGGTACCACATGACCCGCGGCCTGGGGGTTGGGGGCCACTGCACTATATGGTGGACTGGCGCCCCGCTCAAGGTGAGTCCCTGCCTCGCGCCTGTAGACCCCAGGCTAGGCTCCGGGTACCTGCGACCCAGATGAGGATTAAGGGGTTCCAGGGACTGAATGAATCTGATTGGATTAGAGAACCTGACTTCAGTAGTTCTTTGTGGAAAGTGCTTAGCTCACTATTATGCTCACTATTACCATTTTAACAAGATTCCAGGTTGAGTCTTTCAGAAACTGGAGATGAACCTAATGTAGGCAATTAATTATGATGCCGTACTGCGCAAACAACACTTCAGTTGATGAGTTTGTGTGGGCACACATGCCGGCGTCCATGCGCAAGAGACGGGGAGGAGCGAGTGCACGCTCTACCACCCACTGTTTATTATCACAGCACAACAGGAGTGTTGCCATGAGATAGGCCTATATTTACCCTGCCAGTGCATGACATTGTCACTCGGAGGAGAGAGCTTTTCATAAACACTGATTTGAAGCAGTATAAACAATGCTGAACTCAGCGCGGGGGTGACTGACTTCGTCCACAAAAGAGCACAGTATTTTAAAGAAGCCCGTCTTTAAACTGAACTCACGAAGCCCTGCTCCCTCCGGCCTGTATTTCAACAAAGCAGGATTTCTCATGTGGCCAGGTAACCTAAGGCTGAAAAATAATTCTGCTCAATAAGGGGGAAAAAAGTGGCTTCTCATTGATTTGGGATATTATTCACCGTTGGCTTACATGATCCACTTTTCAAAATCCTCCTGCGTTTCACTAGATGGTTGTGAATCACCACAGAAGAGGAGTTATATAATACAGGAGGACACAAAAGAAAGCCTTGTTAATTTTTTTTTTATGGAATGGATTTCATTCGACAAATTTTCTTCCAAGAAGACACATTATGCTATTCTTTCTGCTTTCATGTGTTGCTCATGATGCTTTTAAAGATGATAAAAGCACTTTTGCAGATGGGAGAGAATGTTTAAGACGGAATGCAGTGAGTGGGACTGTCCTAATGCATTGTGCTTGTGTGTGAAAAGATTCAGGCAAGACGAAAATGACCCACTAGTCTCTGAGCTGTCTTGCCTGCTTTCTGTTCTACACACATCAAAGAGAGAAATACCCAGGGCCAGGCAGCGCGCTCCAGACCTCGAGTGCTTTCATGAAGGTGCCTGCTTTATATTAGCACTGTAGACCTCGCTGCCCAGCTGTGATGCCTCAGATCTGTTCTCTGACTTCAGACACGTTGCACAAACTTCAGACACTGGGGGGCTTACGTTGTTGCAAAGGATTTCCATAAGCATTTATTTCAATATTACATACAATGCGGCCATCCATAAACATGACCTCACGAAGTTTTGTTCATAAGGGCCTGGTTGTTGGGCTCGAAATACATTCAGAAAGTGTGTATCCATGTGCACTCCTTTATTGGGATGATGGGCAAAACGCTATACAGACTTTACCGAGCACATAAATAAAACAACTGCTCGTGGCACACAAAACAATGACTAGCATAGCACTGGTTAAATGTTACTGAAAACTGCTCAAACACTGGAGAGACATTTAGCAAGGCCGAATTTACAGCATTTGACTTTATCCACACAAATTATATCCAGGAATTAATTACAGCACGTTTACTAAAATAGTTCACGCTTGAGATACAAAAAAACAAGGCAGAAATGTACGGGCCTTATAAAGCTCCAACACTTTTACAGTCAATTCTCATCACTCCCTTCAATTAAATCCACATCTATTTAACAGTTAGACTCCTCTTCCCTAAGGCCCTTCTTACGCACACGGACTTCGAAGTTTCCGTCCCTTCCTAGCAGCTCTTAGGTGGAGCATGTACCAAATGAAAATGAAGCAATTTGAAACTTCTTGAGGCCATGATTGCTTTCAGTCCTTCGAGGACTACCTGTGAATAAGTAACAGTGTTAATGGGACAGTCACCCCCCTAATGCAAGTGGCACTAGTGGATTAATAGCCTGCAGCTCTGTGCACAGGGCACAGCTGCTTTCTAATGTCTCGGATCAGAATAGTGATGAGGCTGTTTTGACTGGGCACGGATTTAAGACTTTGTTTTGAAGGATAAGCCGCGGCTCAGGTTCAGCACAGTGGGGCTCATCGGGGCTCTGGGGTCTGGTGTCTTTCTCACACGGCCGTGGTGGAGTGCGTGGTGGAGAAGTTCTCCATCCTGATTCGTGCTATTTTCTTCACGGGTGGGGGGGGGTAGAAGAGGGTGCAGGTGAAGACCTGTCGGCATGCCTTCCGGAAGTTCTCCGACAGGAAGGCGTAGAGGATGGGGTTGACGCAGGAGTTGCCGTAGGCCAGGCAGTGCGACACGATGCGGAATGCGAAGGAGGCGTCGTTCAGGGGGAAGTCGCCAAACTCCACCCACATGGCGATGATGTGGTGGGGCATCCAGCACAAAAGGAATGCAGCTACAACCAGCAGCACTGTCTGAGCTGTCTATGAAAGAGAGAGAGAGAGAGAGAGAGAGAGAGAGAGAGAAAGAGAGAGAGAGAGAGTGAGGTCAAACAGAATAAACTCTCCATTTAAGCTCTCCATTCAAAGAAAGTACACATGGTCTAAGCAAAGATGAGTCACAATACAGCCCGAAACACTGGTACAGAAGGGTCCTGGAGTTGCCTATGACGTGGAAAAAACAGCCAAATGAATAATAGGGAGGTTTTTTGCACAACAATGAGCAATGACTCAGTGAAAACAAAGCCTTGAATTAATCTCATTAGCAAAAGAGACAGTCACAGACATGTTTCTTCCGCAGTGCTTGTTCAAACACTGTGGGAACAAATACAGAGATCTTATCTTCAACACTTTCCAACATAATTATGCATATGATTAAAGAAAAAAAAAAAAGCTAATTCCCACTATTTCCTCCTCACCCAAGACGGAGTGGATCGAACATGACCTTTAGGTGGCCGCAGTTTGCTTATTTGATTTAGCGGTCCAAAGTTTCCAACGGACACTAGAAGCCACCAAAATTGTTTCTGCAACCCCATACTGTATCCTAAACCACCTATGGATGTGATTGAGGACACAGTGTGATTTACTGTGAACTATAAAGTTGAACAGAGCTTTAAAATGTAGGCAAACTGTGCAGGCAGCCTTTTTAAACAACATTCTTTTCCCACAAACGCCCCAGTAGCAGGACTTCTGGTCTAAAATCGATTTTTGTTGCAGTCATAAATACAGCACAATCTGAGCAGGATGCGGTTTGTGAAGTTTGAGGGCTTGATAGAAGTTTGGGGATGGATTCACAGAAATGAATAAGCTGAATATTAACTTCTAGTGTTTCTAAGCAACATCTGCCTTTGTCGCCCCAGCTCTGAAGATATGGAGCATTTTGCAACTTGAATATATTATATATGCATATGTAAGTATGTATATTATGTATATATAAATATTTATATTATATAGATCATTTCTTTAGTGGCATCCTCGTTCTGCTTCTTTGCATAAGATGTCAGGACATAATTATCTATTCTAAACACGTTCGCCAGATGTTCACTCAGCTGTTAATTTGTCACCTGCTTCCTTTTTTTTAACATATATGCTCCAATAAACACTTGTATTATCAACTAAGCACAAAAGCACCTATTACTGAAATTTAAACATCAACAATATAATTGTTACATGATCCTTAGGCAGTGTCCTCTCATTAACTTTAATCATCCAATAAAAAGAGTCCAGACTGCAGGAAATTTTATCTGACCCTATAACACCACATCCTGTTCAGTGGCAAGAGATAAAGACAGGTTAGAAATTGTCATGTAAAAAGAATTACGACATCATAAGCGAACTAAGAGATGACTCATGTCATCGTACGTTGAAAAAGGACACACAGAATGTGCCCCCAGGAGACTGTATTAATGCTTATTATACACAGTAAACTAGACTGAAGATATATTCCCATCTTTATTCAGGAGGTAGGTACTGGTTAAAGCTTCATCCTGGACTATAGATGCAGTAAATAGGGGCTTTCTAATCAAAATCCTCCTCAACATAAAATCATTCAGTGGTCAATGAACCAGCCTTGACATATAAAATGGAGAGTCAGTAGCATGACCAATTAATGTCATAGCTTACTGGTCACTAGGAAATTAAAGTCCACTCATGTCTGAAGGCCCTGGGTGCTGGATAATGTGGGACTTCTGGGTTTTTGGGCAAAACTTGCAAAAGAGCATCTTTCTTGATGGTGAGCTAAATTTACATTTATAAGACACTGTTGAGTCGCTGATTGAGAGATTGTGAAAATACTTCTGATTACTAGAGCTCTCGAAGCCAACGGTGAAGTCATTACAACCCTATGATGAGCCTGATTCCACCCGGCTACAGCCGAGGAGAAACCCGTTGGAGCGGGTGATTGCAGCAAGGAAACAGCGAAACATCAGAGGCATGATGAAGCATTCATTGACCACAGACTTTACAAAAAGCATTTAAAGAAAGAATACCGCGCATCCAGCGCATCTGTGAATGAAAATGAAGCAATTTGAGACTTCCTGAAGACAGGAATGCTTTCAGCGCCTGTGAATAGGTAACCATGTTAATGGAATATTCATAATGCTATTTCCAATGCCACGTGTGTGTGTGTGTGTGTGTGTGTGCGTGTGTGTGTGTGTGTGTGTGTGTGTGTGGCACAGCTGTTTTCTGGTGTCTATTATTTAAATTTAGGGTGAAATCACAAAAGGGGCATTGCTGGTGAATGCACTAGGGGTCCTCATAAAAAGGACAGATTATGAATATAAATATGCATATGAAAGACATATCCATGTCCTTTGTGTTTTGGAAATTTCTCACAAAAAAATTGTAAATGTTAAAATTTGAACCACAATAACAATCCACTTAGTGACATTTGACTTAATTAGTGACAATCATGTACTACCCTGAACTGATACTGTGAAAAATATCCACTTTCTCCCAGACCCAATGTGCTCTCTCTATTCTTCTCTCATTCTTCTCTATGCCTTTCATTTTATACACTTTCCATTCATTCTGTCGGATCTCTCTAATAATTTTCAAGCCTCTCATTCCTTTGTTCTGCGCCCCCCCTTGCTTCCACTCACATTCTCTTGCATTCTCTCTCTCTCCCTCTCTCTCTCTCTCTCCCTCCCTCTCTCTGTCTCTCTCCCTCCCTCTCTCTGTCTCTCTCCCTGTCTCTCTCTCTCTCTCCCTTCTATAATTACACCATTACAATTGTAAAAAGGTTTCTCTCTTAACCTGAAAACTCCTATCATGTTTAGCAGAGATGAGGCAAAATCCATTTAGTCAACTTTGCAACAATGTTTGTTTTCACTGGCCAACAATCATCTTTTTAAAAATAAAAGTCAGTTTCATTCTCCTCTTTATGCATCCGTACATCAGTCCACTGTCCATGTCTTTGGCAGAATAGGAGTGATGTGATATATTTTTTAAACTCGCTCAAAACAAGGCCAGTGTAATTACGGCTACCGATAATTATTCCTGCTACATCTGATTGGCTCCTGTAGAATGCAGCATTCGTTCTATTTTGCCTGAACTCACTCTAGCAGTCATGGTTGGGATAACGCTAGTAATGACAATATGCAAATGATCATGCTTTTGTTTTTGTCAAATGTCACTGCCATGTGTTGTTGTTGTTGTTGTTGTTGTTGTTGTTGTTGCTGCTGTTAATACCGAAGCCTTTATTTAAGCTTTCCCTTTGTACAAGTCTTTGTAATCCATGGTTAGGTAAAAATGCATGTAGTAGAAAAGACTGCACTTTGTTTTATGCTGTAGAAACATCACACATAAATGAACTACACATATTCTTGTCTGGAAGAACGAAAAAAAACATCTGCAAGCACTCAGGAAACATCATCCAGCCAGGTGTACTAAACTGGGTGAGGTGGAGGACAACTTCTGACAATAATGGGTGCTCCTGTAAAATTTCAGAACTTGACAGCATGTGGAGATGCAAATGCAAACCATTTGTTACCAAATAAAGGGTTACTCCCATTCAAAATCAAATAATTAAAAAAACAACTCAATATGAGGAACCAGGGCATAATTGCCACACTGAACTGTGCAGCAAGTCCACACCCAATGTTATTGTTCTTGTTGTCATTTATTTCATTTTTACAAAATATCACTCCAATTATTTTTCCTGTTGTCCATGCAGTGCTAAAGCATCATTAGTCTACTTTTAATAACACTGAGGCTTTTATCTGAGCTCAGGGTTCACCTGGATACTAAATACAGATATGTGCCTGTGAACATTGGGTTCTGGTTTTTAGCACATGCTCTTATCCCCAGTGATTTAAATTCTAGGCGAATGTATTTCAAGCAGTTGGGTTTAAAAGTGTTATACTTATATCAGTACGTTTGTATCTGAATAAATCTCGACAGTTGAAAACTAAAGATTTCTCCATTAAAACCCAAACATGTATTGCTCTGTAATAAATGAGATCTTCTTGAAATTTTTATAATAAGTTTTGCCGTCAGCTCTACTATAGGCGCGCGCAACATGGTGCGGTGCTGGAGTACAAAGTCACGCCATGATATGCAAATCAGTCAAACAATTTCTCCACCCTCTGATAGCGACTCCTGCGAGATTACACCCGGCCTAAGACATCCAAATCACAGCTTACGCCATGCTGGACGAGGCAGAGATCAGTCTGCACTGCACATATTAAATGGAAAAAGCCTAAGGTAACAACAGAAGGAGATAACAGCACAATGAAAATTGTATCTTTTGTGTCATCACACCCACACTCTTTCTCTCCTAAATGATCTGAAATGTCCTTTCAATATTGGAGCACTTTTCAAACTTGATTATGGTTTTGTGAAACTGTTGTTACTGTTTAAATCAGAGAATAATCCAATAATCATTATGGTTTGCTATTGTAGCAAGGTGCCAGAGCCTAGCTGCAGACCTTGCTAACTTCAATTTCTTATGTAATGACTTTAAAGAACAATATAAAATGTAAAGACTAAACAAATTAGAGTAAAAATCTGCAGAAAAATCTTCCCATTCTGACAATAGCAGTTTAGCCTTGCCTATTAACACTGTTATAATAAGTGCTAGACTAAGGGCAGCCATTCCTAATTCCAGCCATTCCAGCCTAATTTTAACGGATATAGAGTGGTTGGAAAAGAGAAAATAAGACTTTATCCAGTACATTAACCACATAAAATGTAGGGTATGGGCTTTTTTATTCTCCATCATTTAGCCGCAGATAATTGAAATGGCGACTGCAAGCAAAAGTTCACACGACTCTCGCAGTTTCTTGAAATGATATTTATAATTTACACACTCACTGTGAAGATACTATCTACCAGCTATTAACCTAAGCTGTAACTTTTGGCTCAAAGACACCAGTATTTGAAAGGAAAGGAACAGGAACCCAGACAAAGTCGTCTAGTACTTTCAGATGGGGAGAGGATCATGTAATATAGGCTTATGTAATACAGGAGTTTTCTGCTTTATGGAGTGCCTTATATTCTTCAGCTGAAAGGAAGAAAGCTTTGCTAATTTAATATCAATAGCATGCATTCCCAGAAAATGTACTGGGCTCACTTGTTAGAGCACAGTGATAAACAATGTAAATTGTCAATACTTTTGATTCTGAATGTATACATTCTGAGTATGACTGCATAATACTAACAGAGTGAGAGAGAGAGAAAGAGAGAGAGAGAAATAGAAAGGCTAATTACACCCCCATCTGATTCATCTGTAATTACAGTTATTTTCCCTACACAAGCCTTAACAAAGGAAAGTGGCCTGACTCTGGGCCTCACTGAGCAAAGCTGTATACAATAAATGCCTGCAACCAGTAAGTCACAGCAAGTTGCAGGAAAATAAATGGGTCCTTCCTGGGCAGCCTGTTAAAACTGCCTGCATCTCAGTCCCCATGGCTTGTATTGATATGATGTGGCAGGCCTGAGGCATAATGTGTGTTTTGCCCAGATCAGACAGAAAAGATGAAATTATGAAAGGCTCTTCGGAATATCTTGGCTTGGTAATTATTTCCAGCATAACCTCTGTTTCTCCGACCCTTCCTTTGTCCTTGCCTCTGTATTTCTTTAGCAGTTCTGGATTGCTATAATTGCCAGCCTAGTCTTTGTAATAAACCTTTGTTCAGTCACAAAAACTGGCTACTCTTTCAGTAGAACCAGTGACTAAAGTGTGTAGATCTTTGGGAAAGACTTCAATAGTTAAGATTGGAAATTGTGGTCAGATGGTCTGAGAGGAATGTGGATTATGAGAAACAGGAAAATAACTCGATAAAACAGAAAAACAATAGTTTTTCATTCATTTACTGAACCAAGCGACCCACCGTTAAACGTTTCTGTTGGTCAAAGTATGTGATGTCAGTAATGATCCATTTGGCGTAGAGGTAATCAGTTAAGTGGGTGTCTATGAAGTGTTGAGGTAGGTGACATTCATACTTCTGCATTTTTCAGAAAAAGTGAGGTTTCTGAAAACCCCCCAAAACAAATGCTTTTTTAATGCTCACCAGACTGAAAGACTGATTTGCGAGATTGGCATTCACAAGTCAACTGTCACGCAGATTGAGTGCAAATCGAAAATGACACCATTACCACTCTCCCCAGGACTGATAGTCCAGCAAAAAAAAAACCTTAAAGAGCAGGATTATTACATAGTATTTTATATATTACAAAGAACCCAAAGGTAAGAGTCAGCAGAACATGCACTAATGTTATTGTTCATGAGTCCATTATAAGGAAAACACTGAACAAGAATACTGTACGGTGGGACAGCAAGGAGAGAAAAACTAGTAAGAGCACTGCAGCCTATTTAAAGTTTTTAAAGTTACTAGAAGACGCTGAACCTCATGCAAGCACTGGATCAAAGCATAAAGACCTCATGGTCATGAAAAATGTAACAGATTTTCTTTTTTTATGTGGTTGATACTTCAGCAATAGGTATAAGAAGTTGTATTAGAGGATAATACGGCTTGAAATTAATAAAAAAAAACTTACAAATTTGAATGTTCTAAAACTTTTGACAGGTAGTATATGTATGTATACATCTTAAACACTTGTACTCCTATAATTACTGTTTTGGATTTGATAATGCTGATAATGCAACTCTGTGACATTAATGCTCAAATATTGCTGCAGGGGCAATTTCAGGGCCCCCTTGTCCTTTGACCACTGGCCACTGGCCAATCAGAGACACCACCCCGGGTGCACAGGATAATTATTCGGTACCAGACGACTTCAGAATGCATGAATATAATATTGTTACAATACTCTTTAGTCATCCGCAGTTTTGATTTCCCCAAAAGCTCAGATCTTTAAGTTGTGCGTTAAAATCAGTGCAGTCTCTGTGTGCCTTTCACAGGGCTGTCACCCCAAATTACAACCTTTACTAAGGCATGGCTTTCCTTAAACTCCGAATATTGCATCTAGGATTCCAAGGCTGGTTTTAAGAGAAATGACTATCATAAATATTCACATCTTTAATGACTGTTCGATTAAAGACCAAACACGACAAGGATATTTTCAACAGTTTTGCAGTTATAACTCCACTCCTTATCGGATTATATGATGCTTGAAAATACAGGGTTGACTTGGCTTACACATAGAATAATCAGGATAATCATTGTATGGAACCAAAATAATGGAAACTAGTAATTCTTTAACACAGAACTCCTCTCTGTGTGTATGTATGTACTGCAGGAAGTGTGGGAGAAGAAGAGTTTGCATGTGAAAGTTCATCTTGATAATGGAACCCTATCACCTGGAGTTTCTAAGTGGGTCATAAAGGAGGCAGAGGTCCTTGGAGTCACAGTTCCTGCACCTCTGTTTTTTGCTAAACAAAGCACTATTTCTTTCTGTCTTAATTGCATGGTGCTTTTGCTGTTTTCTGTTTTGTATTTTTACTTCTTTCCATCATTTATAGCTGCAGATAGCTTCCTGTGGGGTGCCATTCACTCAGATCAGATAAAAAATGGTTCTGAAAGTACATTTTCCTTCTTTTTACCATTTGATCATTCTACCTGCCTGAAAGTTAGTTACTGCGTACTTGTTTATCAGCTAATCAGTGTGTGCCTCATACTATTTTTCTGTCTGCTTTTGCACTGATCTGTGTATCCCCAGCTTTTTCCTGGGCCAGAACACTCTCCTGTTAGGCAGCTTTGATTGCCAAAAAGTAGACTTAGCTGTGCTGCATCTGTCAAGAAGTTCATAACAAACGCCTTGCCTTGTATGACAGGAGTTTAGTTGCAAATTCTGGTAAGTCTTTCAAATAGTAACACCCAGTAGAGATGGTTTAAGTGCTTTATCCCTTCGTGGGTGAAGAACTCACTGAAGTGGAGCATAATGAACTGAGGCCCATTATTTGAAAACAGTTGACTTTGGTTTACTTCTCGGAGGTAAGTATTTGGATTACAATGATAGAAACCTTTAGGCCACTTACTAATCTCATGCGCTAGTGTTTATACATCATCAGTCAATGGGGATATGTTTAAAATAGAGGTAGGAATTCCAGCTATACTAAGATATAATGCCATGAAACTGGAGGCACAAATTGATTCTGATAATGTCTGACCTGCTAATTTTCCTGAGTGAAACATTTCCATGAACTACAATTCACAGCAATGTATTCCTCCAAACAACTGTGAAGAAGGCAATATTCAAAAATGATGCTTTTGTTTGTGGAGAAGCATCCTTGAACATAAACTGTATTCGGCCCTGAACCCAGTGTGTGTGTTGTAGCTCTCTGCTGTGTTGCTTTACTCTCTGAACAGGCTTGTGCTTCATGTGAGAGACAAGCTAAGGATTCCTGCATGGAGAGTTCATTAAGAGGAGTGTAGTTTCAAGGCGCACCTCAGTGACTCCCACTCTCTCTCCTGTGTCAACAGAAGTGGCACTGCCCTGTCGGCAGGCTGGTATCCCCTACGTGGCTGCCACACTTCGCAGAGCCTCTGAACTACTGGGTTCCTAGAAAGGAGCACGAAATGCATTGAGTCTGTCACAGACTGTGGCGACGTCTTCGCCTGTTTACAGAACTGTTTCTGTTTGTGTTCTCTGAGATCTGTTATAGCCTCAGTTTCATTAAAACCTCTATTGTGTTTTCCAAGACTCCCGCATTTGCATCTCCTTCCTTATATCTACCATGACAATTGTAAGGTACCTTGGTGAATTTTGCCCGACGGTACAATAACAACATAATAATTAGTAAGCATTATGAAAATTTAATATAATGCTGCGGTGGTTTGGTGCAGGATGTCAGGATGAAGAGAGAAACGTTGCAGAGGTCTGGCTCAGTTTGATAGTTTCAACAACACAGAGCAGCAGTAGCTCATTTCCAATTCAGCACACACGAAGCCTAGTGGTGGATACTCACAGCTTTATCTGTCTCTGAGACATCTGAGAGACACAGCGGCAGCTTCACTTATAGATTACACAGCCTCTGAAAATTAGTTCACAATGTGTGAAATCCATACAGACACAAAAGAGAAATGTTTACATTGATTCACAAATACAAATAGAAAAACAAGTATCTTGCAGGACCGAACAATGAGCTCAGCTTTAACATTTATTTATTTGTGCAAATGGTAATGACAAAATTGATATTTTTCTTATTTAAATTTACATTTGGTTGAATGTCTGTGTTGTATCAGATTTCTGTGGCTAGAAAGTGACCTGTAGCTTTGTCTCTTACTGCAGTATCACAGTGGAGTGTCTGATTTCTCCCTTAACTTGTTATCCGTTATACCAGAGATTCTCAACCTCTGGGTCATATGCCCAAGTAGGCGGTGGGGGGTACTGCTAGGGGGCCACTGGCTATTAGACCAAAATAACCAACATAGTATAGTTTTTAATTATTAATTTGTAAAAAAAAAATAAAATAACATATATTCAGTTTAACATATAACAATTATGCAAAAGTTGTTACAGGTTAAATTTTGTATATGTTAAATTCTTCTTGTGGATTAAGAAAGCACTGCATATGGGTAATATAAAAAAATATTTGAAAAAATATAAATATAAAAAAATATTTGAACTTCAATGTGATTCGACTTCCATCTATCCGAGCTATTTTTAACACCCACATTTTACTTCTGTGCCGTGATGTTTTCCTGTTATCAGGATGGATCTCTGAGATTCAAGGAAAACGTTTGACCGAATATTACAAGAAAACAAGGATTTTTTCTTTTAGCATGAATCGTACTTGACATGAGAAGGAGGTAAACATTTATTTTAATGTTTACTTGAAAAGACAGAACAGTCTGTGCTGTGTACTGTGATGATTAAAAACATCTAAGAAATAATTTCTTGTTGAAGCATACTGGCCCTTGCCTACACATTATTACATATTATTACCTTCATAGTTGAAAATCTGCTATTAGTACAAATGCCCACGTCCTCCTCTTTCACTTAAGTGGCATGTATGCTGCTTATTTTTACAAAATTCGAAAGAAGATCTACAACAAATCTTTTTTCATGTGATCTGTATGAGTCTACAGCAGAAGACTTGCTGTCCATGATATGAGCTAAACCCATGCCAACTCCAAAGAAGTGGATAGAACCAGTTCCACCAGTGGATAGTCCTCCATCCGGTGCAGAGCTATTCTTTCACACAAAGTTGGGAGAAATATGTGGTAGTGTGCACTACCAAGAGTTGTCCCTGTGATCGGTAATAAAGTAATAAGCTGCATTAATTAATAAACTTAATTAATAAGTGTGGAGCACCACATTGGGTTGCAAAGTGAACTACCCTGTAAGCTACATGCAACTTCAAACTATTGGCTAATTCAGTGCATTCAGAAGTTTGTGTAATTATCAAATGAAACCATTTTTTTATAACTTCAGTTTTGTTGACCACCCTTATAACCTTATTGTTTATTGTACAGAGCCTAATGAGTCTACAGATCTGTTCATCATCCTGGACACATCAAACATGGCTTTTCTTTTCACATTCTCGGTTTCATCATTTAAAGCTTTTAATGGTGCACAAGACTAGCATATTACCTCTTAAGGATAATTGGAAAACACTGATTTCCAGCGTTTGCATGTTTGTTTTCTAGCTAACCATTGAAAGAAGAACAGGAATGACGAGGCATCTTGCATGCAAAAACAGCAAACATCTTCCCTCCAAGAATATATCGGAATATTTCGGCCAGGCAGGTGTTATTTGTGGTGACAAATGTTTAACTGGATTTTTTCATCTCCCTCATCATTGCTTAGCATAACGCACTTTCAATGTGCTTTCCCAGTTGTCATGCACATATTTACATCTGTCTGTCACTCTCCCAGCCTGTCGTCTCGACAGTCCCTTTCCTTTTGCTGGCTGGATTTTGAAGCTGAGGATATTGGTTGGCTCTGTAAATTGAACCAAGGCTCAGTTGAAAGTAACTCATTATTTTCTGTTTTTGTATACAACCAATTTTTTTTTTTTTGCATTAAGCATGGCAGCATGGTTTCCTTATTCTCATGCTCTCCTTACTGAACCAAAAAGTCTTATTCACATTCTCAGTGTCCTAAAATGGATTCTGCAAAAGAATGGCCAACAAAGACGTTGGCCATCCCTTCGCAGAATCAATTTTGGGACCCTGAGAGTGTGAACAAGCCTTTATGGGAGATAAAAGCTGTAAAACGTCTGCTTGCCTCAGGTTATTCAGGTTGCTAGCATGTATTTTTGTAGAGAACATCAATGATTGCAATTTAGACAAAATGTCCTTGGCATATGGCAGTGCATGCCTGCAACCTTACACCGGCTCTCTCAAATCTCAGGCTTACTCCTCCAGCTTTCTTCTATATGACTATTATGGGAGATACTTGTGCAGAAGAGCCCATTTTTACAATAATGGTTCCCTTAGAGAAGTTGTGTAAGTAGGATGAGCGCCTTAACCATTAGGCCACCAGCTGCCTAGGGCATTCATAAAACAAAAGAAAAAATAAAAGAAATAAAAAAATACATAAGAGCAAATTGAATTGAAAATTGAAAGGGCAATACAAATATAGATGTTTAACAGAAGCAAACAATGTAGGTTTTTAAATCTACAGTTGCTGCAGATCTGATACTGATGGGCAGTTTGTTTCAGAAACTGGTAATAAATTGGTTCCTGACTGATCATTATTGTTGTATTTGGATTTTTTTCCTTTTCCTTATTTCAGTATAAATCACTTTGGTCTACTCTGCTGTTTTAAAAGTGCTATATAAATATTAAGTAAGTAAAGTAAGTAAGTAAATATTGACCAACATTTCTGCAATGTTAATGCATTCTAACACAGCTGGCATTTTTAAACGGTTGATGCTATACTGGATCATATATCAATATCAGTAAAATCCTACTGATACTCCATGTAATTTATGACATTTCATGACTTCAGATTCTTATATTCACTAGAACCGACAAATATAGAACACCTTTTGAAGATATAAACATGACAGATGATTACTGACATGAATGCATCATTTGTAAGGTGACAGTAATGTTTATGTGGTTGACAAATCCTGCGTTAAAATGATCTACTGATGCAAAATTGAAAAACTTATCGCAGGACAAAGTTTTAGCTGGTATCTCTTGTGGTTGTTTGCATTAGTAAACCGACTTTGTTCAACTCTGGCTGTCAAGCTGCACGCTGTGTTTCTGATGGATACCACCAAGCATAAAATAGCAGCACAAATTATGCAAACCAGTTTTGTAGTGGAAGTGTCTGGCACGGACAAAATAGCAGGGATGCTTGGCGGCACTGCTTCAAAAGATTAAAGGCCGGTTTAACTAACACAAAAAGCATCTCATGCATGCCCTCCTGGGAAAGATGAAGGCAGGTTTTACTTATTTCCAATGACATAGCTGTGTATAAGAAGTGTCACCACAGGATTTCTGTACTAATATTTCTAAATACGGTCTGATTTGTTACAGGAATGAATTAAAAGGTAAATTATGGGTACTTCCAGACACAAAAACAGAAATGACCATAAGCCCTTTCAAATCCCAGTGAAAAAATGCCCAAAGCCTTTCTGTCTCTAATCAAGAGCGAAGCGGATAAATTGGAAGGACAAAAATGATCAAAATGGTGCTCTATTGACAAAATAAATTAAAATAGAGAATTTAAGACTGCCTAAAGCTTGAATTCTGTGTGTTACCACTTACAAGGCTTGCTTTTGTTTTGGATGCATCATTGCCCATAGCACAAAACAACAAACAGAATATACTTGGAAACTGGAGTCTACTGGAAGCTGTGTATCTGGTTTTGGCTTGGTGAAAGCATATTAACCCTTAGCTCACTGTTGGGATAAAGAATTCCTCATCTCTTGATGTCTGTACCAAAGTGGTAAATAAGTAGTGCTAATTATGTTAAGCGCTCTAAGACTTAAAGGCTTTGAAATGGACCTTTATTCACAGGGTAGTGCAGAAGATAGTATAGAATAAGTAGAGCCATGCTCATCAGCAGCACGTTTCTTGCTGATGCTTGGTACTGAGGGGAAGAGTTTGGGGAAGAACATTTTCTATTCCAGCAGGACTGTGCCACAGTGCACAAACCGAGATTGTGAGCCAGACCTCCTCGTCCAACATCAGTGCCTATGTATTTGAATGCAATGCCCTGAAAGTAGTCTTGTCACAATACTGAAATTGCCAGCTCAATATCAATACTAAGGATGTTACTTGAGTCTTGATACTATTTTCGGTACTACAGGGGGAGAAAAAACAAACTCAGGAACTTTTTAATAAATAATTTAAAGTGTGCTCAGAAGCCTCTCTGAGGTTCTCTGCGGAGGAGAGCTGAGGGTCCCAGTGACATTTTGCGGCCCTAGGTTTCAGTCGACAAACAAAATGATCAGTTTTTTTTGTATACTTAAAATTGTACAGCGTCTTTAGGTATTTTGAAAAGTGCTTTAGAAATTAAATTGATTATTATTATTATTATTATTATTATTATTATTATTATTATTATTATTATTATTATTATTATTATTATTTTTATTATTATAAGCCGGCTCAGAACTTTAAGGTGCAAAAAAAAATAAAAAAATTTCCCTCCGCCCTCCGTAGAGAACAATGGGGGAAGGTTTTGGGCTAATAACTCCAGATCCCCATGGGCTAGGGGGGCTCATTGGAAAGGTCTCACGGAGATCTACTTGCATGTCAAGTTTTGCCTGGCTAGATGAGACGCAGCTCGGAAAGTCAGTGCTCACGGGGCCGACGTGCTGGTTCTGTGGGGAGGAGAGATTCGCCTCCAGTCACATTCAATAAGTCTGGGGGATCTGTGTAAAATCTTGCGCCGCTAGATTGTTCCCCAGCCGAGCTACATTTAAAGGTGTGTGCCACTATTTTTTCCTCCATAGAGAGCCGAAGTCCCAAAGCTCCCCCTGACTCTCTATGGAGGAAAAAAAGTGGCACGCACCTTTAAATGAGTCCCAAACCGGCTGTTATATAAACATTGGGTCCTCCAGGTACCTGGGGACGGGCCTGCCCAATGCAATGCCAGGTGTCGATTTCTGTGAACCAGCAGATGCAAAACTGGCATTTAAGTATCGATACCAGTGCAAACTGATATCAAACTAGATTCTACATGTTGGTATCAATCAGTATGGTCAGGCGCCCCAACACTTTTGTCCATATAGTGTATAAAAAACAATGAAAAGGACCAGCAGTAACACGCATATTTCACAATCCATGCAGGTATAAAAACACTTTACTGTAACTTGCAAATAGCTTCTGCAAATCTAAACCACTTAATGTGCAAACAGAAAGGACTGTGCTCTGCACCTGAAAGCTGAGTCAATAAACTTCTTATCACAGACACAAAGCTAATCATATTTGTGTTGCATTGCTTGCCTTAATGAGAGGTTCTGTTGTTTTTTTTTCCTTTTTTGTTTGCTTTTTGTGTGACAGATACTTTCATGTTAATTTCAAAGAAAACTCACAAACCAATCATGTTTTTGTTCTCCTTTGAGCTTTTATATTACAGCTGTTTCAGATGGCAAAAGTTCAATGTACAGAAGATTTGAAAGGAAAACGGTACCTGGCCGGATTGTAAAAGGGAGGGAAGGATAACTGTGAAAAAATACTTGTTTTCCACATCACCCAGGTTTGGACTGCTTTGCAGATATCTTTTGTGAGTGAAAAATCCAAATCAGAGTCTCCATTCAGTTTGGAATGACTGTTTTCATGAAAATGAATGGAATGCTGGTGCAGGGATGTGTATTAAATGATGGTATTATGAAGCTACTGCTATAACGTCATACAGTTCAATTGATTTGCAAGAAGACCTTTTAGTGTTCAGAGTTTAAGGACAACTGGGAGCACTACAATGTCTTGTAGCTCCAAAAACACTTCTCTACTCTGTAACTACAGATGCGTTTAATTTACATGAAGCCCTCAATGCTGCTTTCCATGATAAAACAATAGCAAACCAGGCAAATATAGCCATAACTGTCACGGTTCGGTCGGTGGCCGTTAGGGGGCGCTGCATTGCCGTTTTTTGATTCTGTTTTCTGTTCTTGTTTTGAGGGCTTTTATTTTGGAGGTATGTTCTGTTCTGATTGTCACGTGTTCTTGTGTTCCAGCTGTCTTGTGTTTTGTTCCTGATTACATTTAGCATTTAAGTCCTGTTTGTGTTTATTCTTGTCATGAGTCCATCGCCTCTATATCCTGTGTTTATGCCCTGTCTGTATCGCGTATCTAGTTCACGTTCTCCTAGTGGTCCATGTGCCTGTTTTTCTGTTTTCCTTTTTGTTAATAAAAACGTGTCAGCATTGATCCCTGGTCTGGAATTTGGTCCTTGCCCCGCGGAAGCTCTCGTCCGAGAGGGACTAGCCCTCCCGGACGTGACAATAACTAACCAAAATGAACTGAAACTGAAACATTAACAGTGATAAAACGACAATTCAATAAAGCAAGCTATGCAAAGTCTGTAAATGAATAAGAGGGTGCATTTCTACTAATGATTATAAATGCTTTCTGCTCTGATAAACAGCTTAAAAGATAAATATCTTCAAAAAAGAACCTACAATATAACATTAATGTAAGCATTTGAGCAATTTTGGACCATTTCTATTGGTTCATTTATTATTAGGTTGTTTTTTTTTGGCACAGAGCAGCTGGTGTTTTCAAATTATGATAAAAAATGAAAAACAGAAATGGAAATGTGAAGTTTTGTTCCACCAGTGACAATTTAAAATGCCTTGCCAATTTCCTGACAGGCAATAAAATGTGAAGTATCTTGGGAGTTCTACCTCAGTAAAGGAATGCCCACTTAGAGGCATAATTACTTGGCTTGCACCTCGTACTTCTGCGGATAGTCAGAGGAAGAAAATGCCAGAAAGAAAAAAAAAAAGTGGCAGGGCTTCTCAGTCACACCAAAAACTGAATTCCAGCACTTCCTTCAGACAGAGGTGCAACGTCTCAAGCTTTTGCCTATGTATCAGCTGGCATTGAGGATATAGTATATTATGTAATATATATTATATAGGCTTCTGGTATCACAACTGAAGATAAGACTAAAAACAAGAATATTGTTTCTTGACAGTAAAAGTGATTGTGTTACAGTGCTACCTGTGGTCACCTGGGGTGTTTGGAACAGATGTGGCCTGTTTCTCGCACAGTGAGAGACAAAACAATGCATTTCTTATAGTGTCACACTCTTTTCCCATGTGGTCTCATGGTCTATGATTTTGGTCAATGTTTCTATTCTGTAGGAAATTAAAGGTGTATA
>JBBPDE010024175.1:0-10666 GCA_037974605.1 Nannopetersius ansorgii
CACACACACACACACACACACACACAAACACACACACACACACACACACACACACACACACACACACACACACACCAGGGACACCAGTCCAGTCCAGTCTGGTCCAGTCCAGGAAGGAAAATGGCAAACTTAGTGAAAAAACACACAGACACAAGGAGAACATGCAGCAGAACCCTCTGCCCCAAATCGAAGCCAGGACCTTCTGACTGGGAGGTCCTCCTGTTTATTATTATTATTATTATTAGTAGTAGCAATATTTTGTATTATATCAAAATGTAATAAATTGAAATGGGAAATAGTCCATGACTAGACTTAATCCTTGTCCAGGAAAGTGTATATACATTTAGTTTAAAAGAATTTGTGGGTGATGTTCCTTCAGACATGGCTTTGATGAGACCTTCTTCCCGCTCTTCTGTCGCGAAGGTGAGTTCTGCCTCATAAAACATGAGAACCAAATAAACGATCCACGAACCAACGTATCATTAAACCTGTCAGAGAATGAAACTGTTCCTGCAGCTCTCATCCACTCAGAGTCTGCGAATGTCTTTTAACACACACACACACACGCGCACACACACACGCTCAGAGCTTTGGCTCACATTTCCTTCATTTAATCTGCTCAAAAATACCAAAGACAGTTTGACAGGCAGAAAATTGTGGAGATTCAAAGCAAAATATACTGAAATGAATGGTGACTCAAGACATTTGCACAATATGTCTTTTCCCTGTATCGTCCAGTCCTAACATCTGGACTCAAGCACTGAACACACACATGGATTTGTGTATAGTGTGATACGATATATATAACCAGTTCATTAAATATGTATTAAATTTGATTGCTAATTAGTAGAAATATGTCACATTTAATCATTTTAGTTGATTTTGTACAGTCAAGTTATCAGAAGGTATGGTTTGAGCGGGAATGACACATTCAGACCTTCTTACCAGCACATGGGGTTTGGACAGCACCTGCAGCAGCTCTGCAATCTCTGGCCTGGCCCCTAGAGGGCGCAGCTCCTCTGCTAACTGTGAAAAAAACGTGGGTGGGAAGTCAGAGACACTTACGATGTTTCTTTATTGCACAACATAAACAGTCTGTTAATAAATCACGGCAGCTGGAATTAGGGAGTGTATCCAAACTAGACCCGGTTCCCTGGTACTGGACCCCAACTGGGTCGTGCCCCTCCCCTACGCCCCCTGCTGGTCTGTGTTAACATCGCGGTTAACACCCCGTACCTGAGTCCATTTATTCCCTCACATCCCTTTTGTTCTGGTGAGCTGCAGGTCCTGCACCTTCAGATCCAGAACTTTTGGTCCGCGAGCATAAAGAGATCCTGTTTAACCAAACATGTCCAGGTCCAGTTGATCCTGTTTCCTCTCATCAGAACACGTTTCCTGCTCTGTAGACCAGCGTCTCCCTTTGACTCAGTGCGCATTAAACAAGACAGTCGGGTTTGGGTTCTGTGACCAGGAGCAGATAGAGATCACACCAGAGTCCAACTCAACTGAATCCAACTAATTTGATCCCTAGTCCCACTGAACTGAGTCCAACTGAACCAAGTCCAGGTCCAAATGAACTAAGTCCATGTCCAACTGAACCAAGTCTAACTGAAGTGTTCCCGAGTCCAACTAATTTGAACCCTAGTCCAGCTAAACCATGTCCAACTGAACCAACCCAAGTCCACCTCCATGAGCAGATTAGTGAAACCGTCCAGACTTTGGGGATGAAGCAAGTTTGGGCCCAGTCTGGATCAGTGAGAGAACGCCCTTAGACTCATTTAGCTTGGTCTGCTTTTAGCCTGGTGCAGTCCGAGACCATTCACTGCCTTTTAGTGCCAGTTTACTGCCCCTGTTTGCACCGCAGGCCTCTGGGCCGAGAGTCAGAACGCAGCCACGGCCGACCTCAGTGCGGTTCTGCACGTCACCGGACCCGACATTAAACATACATTAAACAGCCGCAGCTGAAACGTTACACGTGAAGGAAATGCCTTTAGCAGCTCGGTGCTCCTAAACGTCCTGCTCGCCTTCGCCCAGCGGGGAAGACGGAAAGCGATATCGGCCCTGAAAACCGCCGCTGGCTTTAAAGAAATACGGTGAGCGACTGCGGCCGCGAGATTATCTTCTGTTTCAGCGATCACTGCCGACTTGAAATGCTGGGATGGGGGGGTTAATGGCTTTTGCAAGATCGGCCAATGAGACAAATTATCGGTGCGTTTTTAGTCGAGTTTCATATCTCGTGATATCTGAGGTTCTACTGATACCTCCTGAGGGAGGAAAAGCGGAGACGAGGACATATATGCGTAGTTCATCTACCTCGTACATTTATCGCCTGAAACAGAAGGCTCTGTAACGGACAGGACGTCCCGCGCCGGTGTAGGAAGAAGAAGGGCCTCATTCAGTGGCGTTTTGATGGACTTTGGAATAGGCTTGGTCCTGCTCCAGGTCTGAGGAACGCTCGCCAAACCACGATAGCAATCAGGAGGCCGAGGCGGAGTGTGTTTAATGTGTGTGAGTGTGTGTGCATGTCACAGGCCGTGTTTTAATGTTATTCTTTTATTCAAACTGGCGCTTGTTCTCAAAGTGCCTCACTCAGCTTCTCCACCCAGCTTCTACTGACCAGAGCACCAACACAGTGCGCTCACCTCCCGGGCCAGACCTTCAGCGTCGTCCTGGAGTGGAGAAGGTCGCTGGGACCCAAACTTCTGCAGCCTGTCGTGGATCTGTGAGGAGAATGCACTCAGATTATTTCCTCAGAAATAAATCATCTTCTTATTTGGAGGTAATTGAAATCTGACTTGTTTCTCTTAAATCCCCTTTAGAAGAGATAAGGAGACTGAAGTTCTGCTCTCATCGGTTCTCAGTTTCTTCTCTTTAACAACTTGGATCAAACATGGATCAAAACTGTCTGACTTTGGGAGTCAAGACTTGAATTTGATCACTGAGACAAATTTCAGACTCATTTATAAGAAACTGAGTTTTTTCTTGATCTTCTGAGGGTCTGAGCTGAATAAAGATCAGAGCACTATTTAACAACAGTGTAAAAAAAACCATGAAAACTTACATTTCATAATTAACAACAGTTTTAAGTATGCTTGCTTTTTAGCAATGATTTTTAATAGAAATACAGTAAACCCTCAGTTTTACCCAGATCAGCATTTGGATTCAGTCTGACGCAGGTTTTTTCTGAGAACTAAACTGTATTCCCATCACCAGTCCAGCGGTGGCATTAATACACTGAAAAGTTGTCAACCGCCATAAAAAGAAGAGGAAGAAAAAGCATGTAGCAGGACTGTTTCTTCTCTTGTCCTCATATTTTAGTTTTTTAACCCCCCCCCCCCCCCCCCCACGCCCCCCACACAAACTTTTCAACAGTTATCTCAGTTTATTTAGTATTAGTAAGCTGTGCCCTGTCTTAACATGTGGCTAGAGAGAGTTATTTCTGTTGTGTAAAGTTTTCTGATTCTGATGATTTATGTACCTTTACATTTTCTTTAAGGGTAATGCATTAAACTGAGTTTAACACAAAATTAAAGTATTCTGGGAGCAGATTTGGGGTCAGATTTTAGTTCTTTCACTATACACAGGTGCCCCCGAAAAGCGAGGGATTATTGTATATATGTGTGTAAGTTCATCAAAGGACTAACAGCGTGTCCGTCTCTGTGGATGTTTGTGCTCTGTGTTCATCAGTGACCGGTCAGTCAGAGCGATGTCTGGCTGTCTCTGTACTACGTGAAGGAAAAAGTGCTGCAACGCTGCCCAGGAAAGATGCAATCATATTTACAGCCCGCACATAGCTGAGAGCTAAAGAGGACATGTTTTATAACAGCTGGATTAGGCAAAACAATGTCAGGCTTTCTCTTTTTTCCCCACAGACGATACCGGACGCCAAGCGCAGCCGCATGCAGGCCGTGGGTCTGGGCAGCATCTGGCCCTGGAGACTGGATCCCCGAACAGGGCCGACATAACTCGCACATAACCCAACCCCTCCCCCCCCGCATGCGGATCGCGTCCCGCACTCGCCGCTCCGGCCAAATCTCACACCTCGTATACAGACGGGCCAGAAAAACCAACGTATTTCATAACGTTCGGCCACAGTAGTGTGCTGTGGGGTGTTTGGAAGGAAGATGACTCTAAACCCTTAAAAAGAAACACAAAAAATAAACAATAATAGTGATTTTTCATGGATTTAAAGTAACTGATGGGACAAGAGGATGGAGGAAGTTCCTGGGTTTGACAGTCAAGGTTCTTCCTGTGTGAAGAGTTTGCTCTTGTGCTCGTTCTCCTTGTGTCTGTCTCCTTGTGTCTGTCTGGGTTTCCACCAGGTTCTCTGGTTTCCTCCCATATTCCAAAGACCAGCATGTCAGGTAGACTGAAGGGTACTTCTGTGGTGACACTAGCAATACTAGGATTCAATCTCACAACCTTCTCGTCACAGGGGCATAGCCCTAAACACCTATGAAGCTACTTATAAAGAAAACATAGATGCAAACAACAACTATCTTTAACTGCTAAACTGTAAAAATACATGATGACTACAGTGTGACTGATCCACTCTCCTACTGAGCTGTTCAGAGAATGGGTGGATGGAGTTAAGAGTTAACCTCTTGTTGGTAGCAGTGAAGAAATACAGAAATCCCCCACTTTTTTGCAGGGGTTACGTTCCAAGAGCCCCCGTGTATAGTGAAAAACAGCATTGTGTTTTGCCTAAAAAAGCCTATTTTTATAGTGTAAATCCTAAATATGCCCCCAGGTCTGCTCTCAGAACACTTTAATTTCGTGTTAAACGAAATTAAAGTGTTCTTAGGCATTTTTAGGCAAAACACAGCGCGTTTTTTCACTATACACGGGTGCTCTTGGAACGTAACCCCTGCAAAAAAGTGGGGGATTACTGTATTTCTTCACTAAATATTTGCGGGTATTCTTGGTATGAAACCCCCACGAAAAGCGAGGTATTACTGTATTTGTGTATATTTCAACATAGTAATATTAAGTGAAAGTGACCATTTGTCATACGTGAACACACCACTGCACACAGCACGAAATTCAACCTCTGCATTAAACCCATTCACCAAGTGAAGCAGAGGGCAGCCAGGAACACGGCGCCCAGGGAGCAGTGTGTGGGTACCTTGCTCAGGGTACCTCAGCAGTGTCTAGCGGCCTTGGGATCGAACCCGGACTTTCCGCAGGACGAATGTCCTAACCACTAGGCTACCAACTGCCCAGAGTTATTTACTCTGTCTTGTTTCATTACTGTCCTCTAACTCTATGCCTAACCTTAAATTCCGTTGGTCCCTTGGAAAAGTAACAATGACAATAAAGATATATTTTATCTTGTCTAATCTTAAAGCTGGTTAGAGTTAAATAACGGATGATTAGAGTGTTTCTACTGGCTTGAAGTGGCTACATCGTTGCAAAACCATCTCATAAAAAATAAAACCCGCTACATTTTTACGGCTGCGGAGTAAATCGTGTTGCGCTGATTGTGGCTGATTAGTGTGCGGAGCTTGTTTTGAGAGGCAGCGTTATTGCAAATTTGTCTGCAGAGGCACAACTCACTCCTGCTGAAGTCTCTGAGCTGTGGGGAGAAGATCCGAGAGGCCTCCTGAAAGAGAACGTGGTCTTTTAGTTGTGTGTTTGCGTTCTCAGCCGAGATGAGCCTGGGTATGTCTGGAACACGGCCCGCGCTCTGAGACTCACTATATCAACTTTATATATTTCGACCGCATGCTGAAGTGTTTAGCTCGTAAATAATGTCCTAGCCTGTCTCCTGAGAGCCTCGCGCCAATGCAGCACTTGTTCTCCAACAGGGTGCTTCAGCAGGTGTGTGTGTGTGTGTGTGTGTGTGTGTGTGTGTGTGTGTGTGTGTGTGTGTGTGTGTGTGTGTGTGTGTGTTTTTTACAGCAGCTTTCAGGCCCATGCGTACACCCCGGGGAGGATTTGGGACGTTGAGTGGATAAGTAGTCGTGTGATTGGCTGACCTGCTTGAGGCACTCAGAAAGTGTTAAAAACAATGTGAGTAAATCTTTCACACTCGTTTTCACTCGTGCATATGGGGTGGGGGGGCAGTAATACAGTGTTACCATTCATCCATCCTAAATGTCCATCCATATTCTTTCCCCCGCGGTGGGGCGGGGGGTGGGGGTTGGCTGGGTGCTGGAGCCTATCCCAGCATTCATAGGACGAAAGGTGGAAAAAAAAGGTCACTGAAATGTTGTGCATTCAGGGATCTGGGATTAATGAAGGTATTAGACTTTGTTTGTTGTCGTTATTGAGAGGTTCCTTTGACCAGAGAACATAGAACAGTGCCAGAGAGACAAAGCTTGTTTGGCGTTCAGAGCCATGGCGTGCTCTCCTGGGTGGGGAATCGAACCCTGCCGTCTAAGGTGACTTATCCACTCTGCTATTGAACTGCTTACCAAGAAAACACACAAACAACAACAATCCCTAACTGCTAAACTGTAACCACACTTCTAAACATTTTGCCCATGTTTCTCAGCAACTCTCAGTCCCAGTGTTGTGTGTCCCAACAAACCTGCTTCGCCATGAAGCCAAATACATGCATGTGGATTTATTTTTCAATCTTTTGTAATGTGATAATATTGTTTTGCTTCTGTTTTTGTTGTTCCTAATTAAATGAACAGTTAAATCATTTATTAATTAATTCATTCAACATTCTGGAGAAAACAGCTTCTGCCCAAAGTATTGAATGCAGGAACTACAAGTAACACATGTGTAACACACATTAAACACACACAGATAACACACACACAGGGAACACACACAGGTAGCACACAGGAAACACACAGGGGACACACAGGGAACACACGCAGGGAACACACAGGAAACACACAGGGAACACACACAGGAAACACACAGGGAACACACACAGGGAACACACAGGGAACACACAGTTAACACACAGGTAAGACACACTAGTAACACCCAGGGAAACATACATGTAACACACAGTTAACACACAGGTAACATAGGATATACACACAGGTATTACACAGGTAACACATGGGTGACACACAGGTAACACACAGGTAACACACTGAACACTGCTCTCAGCAGCCCAGCTGAGCTTTAATGTAGCTTTTTAATCACCCCCCCTCATCCCCCCTCCTCCCTCGCTCTCGGCGTCTCAGACAGCATGTGTTCGACTCATTAGTGGCGTCTGCCAGCGGATGATGCTACTGGGTGTGCGCGAGCCGCAGTGTTTTTGGAACTACTCACCCTCCAGTGTTACTGACAGACAACAGGCTGGTTATTGTCATCTGCTGGGTGAGTGTTGACTAAACTAGATTAAAACAAACAAACAAACAAACAAACAAACCCAAAAGACAAACAAAAAGTCCCTGCCTGCTGGTAACAAGCTGTAATTCACTCACTGAATACAATATAGGAACATTTTTAAAACTTACTTTTTTTAAAAAAAATCAATATTATCAGCTCTTTTAATACTATTAACTCTATCAATATCCCCCAAAGAGTCACAGCACCGTTTATTCCGCATCTTTGCATTTTGAGAGAGGGGGAGAGAGAGAGAGGAAGAGAGAGAAAGATAGAGAGGGAGGGAGGGAGAGAGAGAGAAAGAGACAGAGACAGACAGATACAGACAGAGAGAGAGAGAGAGACTGAGAAACAGAGAGACAGCGAGACATAGAGAGAGAGAGGAAGAGAGAGAAAGACACAGAGAGAGAGAGAGAGAGAACAAGAGAGAGGTAGAGAGAGTGAAAGGTGTGAAGGTGCTGACCTTGATGAGGACATGCAGTGTATTCCCCATCAGCAGGTCCTGCAGGAAGCTGCTGTCCTCCGTCTCGTCCATGAGGGACTCCAGTCCATACAGCAGCGTGACCAGCAGCCTGCAGGCACCTGGAGACACGCGGAGAGACACGGGCCCTCAGCACACACTGCACACACACACCGCACACACACTAAACACACACACCACACACACACCGCAGACACCGCACACACACCACACACACACATACTGCACACACACCGCACACACTACATACTCCAATACGTACAGCAACGCAACAAGCAGCCTGGAGACACGCGGAGAGACGCCGGCACACACACCACACACACTGCACATAACACACACATTCTGCACACACACCGCACTCACCACACACACACACCTCACACACCACGCACACACCATACACACTTCATACACCACACACTCCAATACGTACAGCAGCACTATTCTCTCTTTAAGTATCTGCACTTTTAATCATCTTTTACTGATTTTCTATTTATTCCCTATTCTTCTTTTATTTCTTTTTTCTTTTCCTGTAAAGCACATAAAATGACCGTTGTGTTTGATAATAGGCCACAGAAATAAACTTGACCTAAAGCGGACATGTCCATGTAAATGTGTTGCTTTTTGTGACATCACAAAGACAAATCGTTCAAAACGGGCTATTTTTGCAGCTAGGTCTGGACTATTGGGACCGTGGAAGGGGTTTTACTCTTTCAAATGTGGTTTTCCATGATTTACAAACACATAATAAAGGCCCTTTAATGTTGGGTTTTTTTTTCAACTGAGCAGCTGAATAGTTTATTTTTGACCCCGAGCTTAAAAAATGTGAGCCACTGCAGCACAAAAACCCAGAAAAAAAATGTCCTCACAGAATGTTCATGTTTTCCCTCCCAGTGTAGGGACATTTGGTCCTTGAATTAACACACACACACACACACACACACACACACACACACACACACACACACACACACACACACACATTCTTGTAACATTAACAATCTGGCCTTAACAAGCTCTGCCAAACAGCATCCTCTACTGGTGACACGTGGAACTGCACCACCCACACAGGCCTCACAGCCAACAAAATCTGATTTTATTCCTCTCGTATTCTTCCTCACTGAAGTGACAGGAGTGGAGGAAGCATCCTGAAGGCCTGTCACCACCTTCTAGAGCGCTTTACGGTTCCAGGAGCGTATGGTGCATTCGTTGAGGCAAAGGAAAATTGGACTGGTCTTCATTATCTCAGCCCATGAGGGGATTGTTCAAAGTGTAGAATGAAAAAAACCATTATGTACGCCGGCATGCGGCTGCCAGTCGGTTTTTACAGGCCAGATTATTAAAGTTAATTCGAGGAGAAGGGCACCAGAGCTGCCGGCGTTATGGGGCACCGGGAGAAACTCTGCAGGGGAACTCTCACCGGGGCCACAAAACAGCCAGACGGCCCTGGAGCTTCCAAAATTCACAAAACCTCCCCATTAACCTCCCTGGTAAAACCGTGTCAGATAAACAGGCCGTGCCCGTGGAGGGATTCGCGCCGACAGGCCCAGGTGCTCGCTGAGAATCTGGAGAGCTGGATTTACGGCTTCGGTTACTGAAGTGTTTGATGAACCTGCTTAACTCCCTACAAGGCAGCTATTTCTTACTCCCCTGTGCAGGACTATATCATGCGTGGTCATGCGTACTCTGACCCATCTGCACTCCACCTGTTCCTGACTGTCTCAGAGGGGAATTCCACCCCCTTTTTCAAAATTCCTGCATAATTAAGTGATTAGGATGTCGTCCTAGAGTGGCTCTGGCGTGAAACAGTGGTGCTGAATGGAACCAGACGTCGCCTGGATCTGTCGATTCAGTTCAGCTCAGTTTTATTTTATTTTTAAAAGCGCTTTTAACAATCACAAAGCAGCTTTACAGAGTCCAGGTGCAGGCTCCAGGTGAGGCAAAAGCAACAGAGACGAGAAAAAACTGCAGAGATTCTAAAGGAGAACCCGGAGAGAACCTTTCACTTACACAATTATTCCATCAGATGGTTCTGGTGACGCCGCCTGACACATGAGACGTTGTTCTACCAGAGTTCAGAGAAGATTTTGGTCCTAAAACTAAACCCGTTCATCAGTGTTACACTGAACAAAAATAGAAACATAACACTTTTGTTTTTGCTCCCATTTTTCAGGAGCTGAACTCCGTGGGTACCAGAGACACAGTGATGCAGCAGGATAATGCACGACCCCATATTGAAATGATCTGTACACAATTACTGGAAGCTGAAAACATCCCACAACTTTGCACAGCTATTGAAGAGGAGTGGACCAACATTCACAGCCCACAATCAACAACTTGTAAGGCAAAACTGTGCACATTTCAGAGTGGCCTTTTATTGTGGGCAGTCTAGGGCACAACTGTGCAAGATTCATGCTGTCTAATCAGCACCTTGATGTGGCACATCTGGGAAATGGGATGGATTATCTTGGTCCTAAAACTTTATAGGGGAGGGATACATGCAGGGCGTCGTGAGGCCAAAGGGAACACACTACATACTCCAATATGTACAGCAGCCTGCAGGCACCTAGAGACACACGGAGAGACACAGGCTCTAAGCACACACAGCAAACACACGCCGGAAACACACACCGCACACACACACACCTCACACACCACGCACACACCACACACACTACATACACCACACACTTCAATGTGTACAGCAGCATGACCAGCAGCCAGGAGACACACAGAGGAGACCCTCAGGACACACACCACACACACTACATACACCACACACACCTCACACACACTACATACACCACACACACCTCACACACACTACATACACCACACACACCTCACACACACTACATACACCACACACACCTCACACACACTACATACACC
>JBBPDE010024185.1:0-10665 GCA_037974605.1 Nannopetersius ansorgii
ACACACACACACACACACACACACACATACGCGCTAAGAAATACACACACTAATACACACGCACACACACATACACACACACACACACACACTCACTAATAAATACATTAAGACGCACACGCACAAACACACTCACCAATAAATACACACATTAATACACACACACACACACACACACACACACACACACACACTCTCACTAATAAATACATTAGGACACACACACGCAAACACACATACTAATAAATGCATACATTAATACACACACACACACACACACACACGCACAGTTATGGCATTTATCAGAAGCTTTTTTCCAAAGCCATTTCCATTCCCTGGGGTCAGTCTCCCTGGAGCAACTTGGGGTTAAAGGTCTTGCTCAGGGACCCAGTGGTGGTAGGATTTGAACCCATGACCTCTTGGTCCAGAGGCAAGTATCCTACCCACTAGGATTAGTGTGTTTATAAGTGTGTGTGTGGTCTAATACACACATTAAACCACACACACTTTTAAACACACTTCTTGCCTTGATGCACATGCACAAATGTACAGACACACTCACACACATACATACACACACACACATTCGCTCATCACACACCCTAAAACACATAACTTCTCTCCCTCTCCTTCCCTCTGTTCCACGTCCTTGTATTATTCCTATGTGTACATCATTATTCCTATGTAAACATCACTGTTTCCATAGCAGGAGTTTCTGTGCAAGTTACTGTGAAATCACTGCAACAGGAACAAGCACCATCCATCAGCAGAACTGAATGGTCAGGTGGAGTCACAGCACCGTCCGGTCAGACAATGGCAGGCCAGATTTGGGGCACAGCATTCCTGACTGTCAGAACACACAGCTGGGCTTCAGTGTGTAAACAGGAAGATGATGTAAAACACAACTGACCTTCAACACTGACTATACATGCGAATACATCCAGAGAAATCTCACAACAGCACAGGAGCAAACACAGAGCAGCATGATACACAGGTTGTTAACTATTCATTGAAATACTGACTTTAACAATAGTGCTACTGATTTGCAATCATAAATGAGCCCGGATACCAATCCTGACCAGTCCCCAGACATCCCTGACGAGCTTGTGTGGGTGGGCCTTCACCAGGATCGCAGGGGTGGCTGGAGAACGTCCAAAGACAGTTTTTTGTTTTCTATTTTTATGTCACAATTCAAAAAAACAATGGCCATTTTAAACCATGTCACATTTACGGTTTAGCAAGCATGTTTGTTAGACAGACGCAGCAGCATAACTGTAATAAGATATTTTGTCTCTGTTTGACCCAGAGAGAAACAAAAGAGATACAACACGTGGAGTGTCCGATTTGTAGAACCTGTGAGAAAAGTGACAGGATGAAAACGCTAATAATAATAATGATGCTAACAAGAGGAGGAAGGAGATGAAGGGAGGAAAAAGGAAGAGAAACTTGCTCCAGCAGTGGAGCACAGAGGGAAAAAAATAGTCATGTGAAAAGACTGACGCGTTTAATTAAGCCGATTAAAACAGCGGGAATCATTTGCTCCTGCTCTGCGTAACACGTTCACCCGCTCACGTAATTACTCATCACGGAACATTCCTCGCATGCTGAACACCCGGGCAGACAAAAGAAAAGAACTCAAGAGGGCATACACACACACACACACCGGGAGTGCTCCCTGCCTCCTGCATGGAAATCCATCCAGAGATCATTGTGGTTAATTACACAAAACGCACAGGTCAGTGAGCCCTACACCACAAAGACGAGGCCCTGGAACGACATAACAGCATTGAGCTTATTCAGAAAGCAAAGGGGAACAACGTACTTAGAGACCAGCAAGAGAACGGGTTAAAAGTCTCGCTTCAAACCAGTGGAGAAGGAAATCTGCTGTGTGCCGTCACTGGTTTCCTTCACTAATCTGTGTCAGACTGGCGGGTGTTTATTTTGCTGGAGGGAACTGTCTCAAACTCCCAAAGCAATCACAGCTCTCTGGAACATTAATCGAGATCTAAAAGGTTGTTAAAATTGTTCTGAATATGCTGATTTTGATCATGTTGTCTCCGACATTAGCAATGCTGTGTAAAGAAGCGGCTTTCAGGGTGATGCAACAAACTGTCCAATGTTGGTCATCTACTAAACATTAGGGCCCAAGGCATAAACATGTTTTTTTTTTTAATACACAACTTAAATGAAGCCTAAAAATATTTTTAAAAGTTTCAAAATGTGCCACCCACTCCCAGTCCGTATAATCTATGGTATGGAAATTAAGCTGCAAGAACAAGCGGTTTAGAATTCAGGGAACCGATGCATTTACATTTATGCTTTTATTCACCCTGCAGCCAGAAAAGACACATCAGTCTTAAAGTAACACTAACAAACTTTACAGTTCATGCATTATGCATACTGAGAGGAAATTTAAGCATCCACCCTATTTCAACATAAACAGTGAAAAGGCAAACTACCACCAATGTGATGTTACATCAGGTATAATACAGCTTTCACACTAGAGTGTAAAGAAAAAGGTCAATGATATTTTGGGCTTATTTGTGCTAAACATGTTTACATAGTCAGTAAACCTTGTTAAATAAAACATCAACAGTTTTCTTAAAACCTCGGCTGCAAGCGGAACAGTTTTGGACCCTTCCAGAACTCCTGCAGCCAATTTTCATAAACACTGTAAACTTTGTGAAGACTTCATGCACCCCAGTGCTGCGCATAAATAGTCCTTTTAAATTGCTGTATTTGACAAGTTTGTTCAGATTTCATAAATGTCAACTGTGCTGAGTTTAGTTAGATATTTGAACACCACACTCATAGTGACATACAGACCAAAGCTGAGAGAATAAGATTAATGTACATTATTGACACTTTATATGTGTTGTGGGTTAAAGGGACAGTAATACTTCAGTCCGATAAGACTCTCAGGTAATATAAAATGTACCAAAAACATCAAAAAGCTGATCCAAAAGATTCAAGCAAGTCAGATAGTCTTGCTCTAGTTATCTGGTATAAAAAAAATGTACAAGCTGCAGCCTGTTATCTTTACAAAAACACACAGTCTTGATGATTCAGCCTCAAGCCAGCAAACAAGCACAAATCTCACTGAATATTCGGGATATTGATGAAATTTCACTGAAAATATACTAAAAAAATGTCTCACTAGCTGGTCTGTAACCTGTATTAGAGTCAACACAAGAGTAAATAAATGACACAGTTAATGTATGACTACACAGAATAAACTGTAATCTGTCCTGCAGGCCTGCGATCCCTGTAAAGTGGGCAATAGGATTTGCCTGGTGTACATTACTGGGATTGGCCCAGAGGTGTGTGGGAGCCGGTGTGTACACTGAGGGGAGGAGAGCCTGGCTGTCTTTAAGTGAACGGGAAGGTTTGTGGTTTGTAGCCTGTATCTGCTTCAGCCTTTAAGCCTGCTTTGTGTTTCAATGGTCAGGATAATAAATAAAATCTGGCCGAACAAATTATAAACTAAACCCAGATAAGAATTGGTATCTGCAGGATTTAACTGATAATGGTATCAATGCTGATACTGCATATCAACATTCTTATTAATGATGCCATCCATCATTTAGTACAAATAATAAAGTCATCCAACGAAAAGATGGATATATAACTTAAGATGGAAATCACAACCTATTGTTCAATAAAAATAGCAGATTCAATGGAACGGTATTATGCTGGGTTTAAAATGAAGTTACATTGTTTTGGGGGCATATTTTGGGCAGATTTAGGGTTTATACCCATTAACAGGATTGTGCGGCGGAGTGGTGTGACAGTGTGCTGCGTCGTGCTCCGTAGCAGGTGAGAAGGGCTCAACCATGGAGCCAGCAGCTTGTGGAGCGACAGAGGTTAAAGATGTCTGCTTTATGCAGCTTTTGGTGTTACCAAACAGAAAATAAAAGAAGAATGGAACTTGCACTGTTTAAATGAAAGAATATGGTCAACAGGTTCAAAACGTGCTGCAAAATGCGTGGCGAAGTGACCTGTGTGAGGCGCAGCACAGGTCCCCTTACTCAAACGAACCAATTGGAAAGCAGTTTTGAAATTGGACAGACAGAGCATTTCGCGGGGTGGGCACAGCTGTCTCTGGGGGGCAGTGCCCACCTGAGCCCAATACCCCCGCCCCACCATGGTCACGTCTCTGGTTAGAATGCATTAAAGCTGCGTTGACACTGACAGCAGCATTGTTTGCCGAGGAGAGTATCCTTACTTCAGTACTGACCCTTCCAGAAACTGGTACACAGCACAGGCTCTCAATGCCCATCCCAACTCATAGCCCACTGGCAATAAAAAAACACACACTAGAAAATATTGCTTACTTCCTACACACACACACACACAAACACACACACACACACACACACACACTCTCTTCTTCCTGTCAACAGCAGACCTATCTCCCTATTCATCATTATATTAGTGTCTTCAGAAACCTGCACCTCTCCTCCTTCTCCAGCTAAAGAGTGGAATGAAGAGGTAGAGCTCAGAGGCCCATTCAGAACACTTAGCTGTTCTGTCCATTCCTGCCACGCTGTTGCCTAGCGTCAGTCACATTTAGACATGGTTGTGGGGGAGTTAATTAGTAAGATTATGCAACGGCATGCCAGGCAGAATCCCCCCTTTCGCCCACCCCATGCTTATCGGCACCCTGCTTGAATACCGCAATGAATGCATTTAAAAAAAAACAGGTCAGCAAGAAAAAATTAAAAACGTGTGTGTGTGTGTGTATTACACGTTTCGGATAGAAGATAATTTAGCTAACAAGTATGACCATAATTAGTAGCTGACGCAATGCACTTTGATCCACTTTTATAGATAACAGATCTGCATCCGATATTCATAAAACTCAAAAAATCTGATCATTAAAATATTTTCAAAAACCATTAAGCCATTGCTGTAGCTCATACTCATTACTTTTAGAAAAACATAAAGCTCTGGGCAGTTTTTTTTTTTGGTCTAATAGGACAAAAATTTCTTTTACACAACCGAGCAAACACTGTGATCAATTATCTTTCAAACACACACGCACAAACACACACACGTATGTATATGTATATATATACACGTATCTATACAGAGTCCTTACAGGCATAGGCAGTGATTACTGGTCTGAGACACGTGATTACTTGTGGTCTCCTTCATTGTAGCTGTCTTGCAAAACTAAAAGCAAGCGTGTCTCGACTGATCTATATTTGGGGTAAAATCTGGAAATCTGAGTAAATCCGATTCCTGTTCCGTTCCTTTAATCAGAGTCAGGAAAAGATGGATTGGAGAACCCTTGGCTTAAGTGTAGAAAAGAGGATAGAGTCTTCCTTCTCCAGCTTAAGAGTCTCCCTCTCTCTCTCACCTGGGCCAGTGGGAGGACAGGGCTATGATGTGCTGGCTCTGACTGTCTAGAGCTTTACGAGCTGAAATATGTATCCGGCTCTTCTCTGCAGTGGCAAGTCTGCGGCTGCTGTCCAAGTAATACTGAATTACTGATGCACTATGAAACATTCACCAACCATATATTCATTCGTAATTTAATATTATCTCAGCAATGTCAACATACCTTGCGTACCTGTTAAAGTCTGTGTTGAGAAGTCTCCAAACGTGCCAAGACAAATTCCTGTACCTGACTCACAGTGGAGAATAAAGTCATTCTGACTGACAAAACCACGCTTTGCTGTCACACACCTATAAAAATATTTAAAGACAAATGCTTTAATAGCTCAGGCTGTCACAATAATCACATGAACGCCTAACTGCAATTATTTTCCACAGTTGCTAGTTTTCAATCCTGTGTTCTTCACAACAAACACAGCTTAAATTGGATGCCTTTGCACTTCTGGGGTTGAGGAAAAAATTTTATGAAATATATAAAATCGTGGGTCTTATGAAAATAACTACCTTCTGACTAGTGTTGTACAACACCAGTGGGTTTGGGAATGAAAGTAACTCTGGCTTTCATGGCTTTATGAGTGCTATAAGCTAAAAAGATATGTCTTCATATTCTGTTCATTTATATTCCATATTTTGGTTGGAAAGGAATTAAACTCCTGAGCCACTTGTGCTTTTTTCTGTAGTATCAAGGTAGAGAGAGATCAAGCTCTTCCATTGGTTAGGGCATCAGTAGCTGGGCTACCAAGATCATTAGGAAGTGACAAGAGAATGAACAAATCACGGTTTAATTTTGTGGATGAATGAGACCAAAACGAAACATTTTGGAAGAAAGGAAACACTGCATTCCAGCCTTAGAACCTTATCCCATCTGTGAAATGTGGTGGTGGTGGTAGTTTCATAGTTTGGGCCTCCTTTTATGCATCTGGGCCAGGATCATTCTAACAAAAGGTTAAAGAAAGTTAGAAAACTGCAAAATGAAAATGATATAAAATCATCTGCTAAAATGATAATGCTGCTCTACAAAACATTGCAAACAATGGTTCTTATTCAGTAATTCACTGTTACTGACACAATTTCACAAGGAAAACTTGTCACACTAGGCCTTGATTTCCTGGATCCAGCACTGAACCCTGAATATGAGCTGTAACTCTACACCTGGCCTCTTTACTAAAGAGTCACTGTTAAACTTCAGGAAGTAATTGGCTAATTTGGACTTTAATAGCTGCATGAACTGAACCAAGATAGATTTTTTACATTTGTATGACAACTGATCATGATAGGTCAATTAATTACACACATGCACATTCTTTAGTGCTGTTTTATACAACATTACTATTGTACACTACTAAACACTGTGCTTTTCACACCCAACCATAACATCTGTATTTCCTATTTACCCATTAAAAATTCTATGTGACTCTTTTAACTAACAACACAGCCACTAAGCTTACAGACCGACCACATAACTAGTCTCTGCTGTGTGTGTGAGATGTTAGCAAACAAGCTACAGACCTTGTCTCTAGAGCAGTAACACAGCTACTTTCTATCACACACACACTCCTCAAAAATACAATGCCAGCTGCTTTAGGAAGGTCAGCATCACAGGTAACATCGGTAAATCTGACAAATTACCAATCAACAACAATAAAGGAAAAGTACATTTTTGAGAGGCATCTATTTTTACAACCTTTTCAATGAAAGACTTTGGAGTTGTTCTAAAGTGGCATTCTAAAGTTCTACAGTGTGGAGGAGGGCTGTGTTTCCCCTGAGAGGTGTCACAGGAAAAATCCTGTGGAGTCTGAACCTAGATCTATTGTTAGCTTTCTCTCTCTCTCTCTCTCTCTCTCTCTCTCTCTCTCTCTCTCTCTCTCACTCACTGTCTCTCTTCATCTCTCCCTCTTCTTTGGGATGGAGGGAAAATAGAGATTTTTGTAAAATAAGTATTCGTGAAAATTGGGTAAAAGGTTTCACATGAATACACAACCAACATTACAGACAACTGAGAAGCTTTGCAGGAAAAGAGCAGTGAAGCTGCAGAGGGGAACGGCCATTTGGTTCAGAGTAGGAACAGGTAAATTTTAATGTGGAAAAAGACATTTCCATATGTATTAAAAATATTAACATAACATAAAAGAGCCAAACATCACTGTCCAGAAAAACATGCATCTTCAAAGAATGTCATGTTTTCCTATTTCTTTACAACAGCAGCTGCCCTTTATACAGAGTGAATACTCCAAAATTACTGGGGAATAAAATCTCTTCACATTAACATATTTCAAAGGCTAAGAATGATTTTGCCGTCTGTGCAGTTATCATTTTTTTTGGACAGTGACAAGATTATGGCTTTACCTTCTTTTGGTGTTCACTGGGGTACAGAATACTAAACCTATCAAATGAAAACTAACAAAAAATGTTTGGTCTCCACCAATCCACAGTCAGAGAGACAGTGTACAAATGGAAATAATGGGAAGACCATTGTTAACCTCTACACGAGTGGTGGACCAACAAAGATCAATACTCTGTAAGGTCACAACGGAACCCGGAGAAACCGCTAATAATATTAATGCTCACGAGTCCACCATAAGGAGAAAGCAGAACAACAATGGTGTGCACTGCTCCCCATTGCTCTCCCCCATCTGTAACTTGCTAAAGATCCTGTGGACAAGCCATAATGCAACTGGAAAAATATCCATTGAAAAAATGAGAAAATAGATTGATAAAAAGCATCATGTTTGGAAGTAAGAAAACACTGTGTTCCAGAATAACAACCACATCCCTTTCTGTGAAGCATGGTGGTGGTAGTATCATAGTTTTGGCCTTTTTTTATGCATCTGGGCCAGGGTGGCTTTCCATCATTGACAGAACAATGATTTATGAATTCTGAAAGTTGTCAAGGAAAATGTCAGGATCTGCTGTTTGTGAACTGAATCTCAAGAGGAAGTGGGTCATGTAGCAAGACGATGATCCTAAGCACACGTCATTCTACAAAAGATGGTTAAAGAAGAACAGGTTGAAGGAAGAAGCTTGGAACATACATGAAAGCGTGTAAAATCAGGGATTCTGTTAAACCAATTTTTTGCAGAACTCTGCAAAAAAGAAAAAAAATGAATGTTCAACAATAAATAATCCAATGTAATTACTGAATAATAAGATAAACACCTGAATGATGTGACTGGAGTCAAGGGGTTAATGAGTCTTGGATCTGAATTTGGAGAATGCCAAAATACTGAATGAAAGCTAACTTCCATCTGAATATCTGAATATTAATTTGTCTCAGACTGATTTAGTATGCAGCACACTGATCTTTCAAAGGGACTGACTGGCTTAAACCTCCATTTATGCTTCAGAGCCCAGAATGAACAGCTGAAACTGCACTTTTTGAGGCATAGAAAACACAGAGCTCTTTCTTGGATGAACAGGCTGATGGAAAACGGGAGAAAGCCTTAACTTCAATGCCACTGGGAGAGACAGCTGAAGCACACAGGAAAATGAAGGAAATAACTTTTGAATGAACAGTGTCCTTGACTTGTATTGTGCATTGCCACAGTATGCCTGCACTCCTGGACTCCAACATTTTCCCAACAGATGCTTTCACTCCTTGAACATTGTATACCTCCCAGTGAAGAATGGAAGCATGTTTTTAAGCTTTCAATCTATTTTTCATCAGCGCCCAAGGCCTTACGGCATTTTTTCCATCTGCTTATAATGGGACAAGTGCTGAATGCAAAGGCTAAAGGCTCACCTGAGAACATCTAAACCTCAACCATGCAACAGAGCACTAGTTTATATTACAGTTTCAAGAGTGCCAGATTCCAGCGTACACAGCCGTTTATACTGACTGGCCAATTAGAGCATTCTCAGTTGTACATCAGTATTCTGAGTTGAACATCGGTATTCTCAGTTGCACATCAGTAGAAACTGACCATAATGCCTGCTCCAAAGTTCCTCATCCTTCTGATAATACATAAGGGTGTTTGAGAGTACAGTAAACCCCCATTTTTACGTGGAAAAGGAGTTGCGGATTCATTAACACACAGATTTTGTTGAGAACCGAACTCAATAGTTTTACGCATAAATCCCTACAACACAGAAACTGCAAAAATCCTCCTCCTTTTTTGCTTTTTTTTCTGGCCACTTTTACACAAGGGGACTGCAAGCACTTTTTTCAAAGCGTGATTCGATTGATCTCCAGGAGACCTTTCCTACGAGCCCTCGTTTGTATTTTTAGGGGGATTAGTCTCCGAAAACCATTTACCTCATCACGGTGTCCCAATACTGTTGTCTCGTCGCGGTGTCCCAATACACTTAAAAGGCATTTTTAAGCAAAACACAACAACAGGGTTTTTCACTATATGCAGGTGCTCTTGGAACATAACCTTTATTTGCTGTTTAAAGAAGCAAACTTGAGGTTCTTTAATGATAATTTCACTACTAGATACACAGTTATCTGACTAGAGTCTGATTAGGGTTGGACGATATGGCAAAACTTTATATCACGATATATTTCTTAATTTTGATCGATACGATATAATTCCGATATCGATATGGACAATTTTAAAAAGCCTTAGGAAAAAACTGCTGAGGACACACACAATGGATGTCTGCAAACTGAATTTGCAAAGTCTATAATACCTCCAGGCTCCTGGAGGTATCACGTTTCTTGTTTGTATTTAGCCTTTACAAACAAGAAATGTGAAATAAATTATCAAATAAATAAAACTCTCAGACTCAGCTTATTAACAATAATATATTTCCATTTAAACTAGAACAGACAAACAAACTGCTTCAGTCAAGATTTGAAATTCGGTCTTCTGACTTTTTGCCACACACTTGTCCCTGCATTTCTTGTGTTTGGTACTCTCATGGATTAAAGTTCTCTGTCGCTATGACGGATTTCCGTCAGCTGAGGGCACTAAAGTTTAATAATGAGATTGATGCAGAGCCGAAGGGGAAAATTGGGAATGACTTTGAGAATGCTCTTTTTCTTTGGTTTAATTACGATTTAATTATTTTTCCTAAAAATAAACATTATGGTTTCAGCAGTTCTCTTAAACACTGACGGCTGCGGAGTAACTACTGGCTGCGAGCTGTTTCTCGACACTCGACGGAGCCTAAACTCCGAAGCTCGATATTCAGGACAGTGGCTCTGGTGTCGCGAGTGCTGCGAGAGCTTATGCTCCGTTAAAAATACATAAATAACAGCAGTTTTGGAGTCTGTTTTCTTGCTGTTAAAAGAGGAATGGCAGTGGGAATCTTTTAAGTGAACGT
>JBBPDE010024201.1:0-10664 GCA_037974605.1 Nannopetersius ansorgii
TGTCTCTCATAGTTGAGGTATACCTATGGTGAAAATTACAGGCCTCTCTCATCTTTTTAAGTGGGAGAACTTGCACAGTTGGTGGCTGACTAAATACTTTTTTGCCCCACTGTATATTGTGGAGCATAGTTGACCACAGAGCTCCTCCCTTGGCTTTTTTGACAACTAAGGTGGTCAAAAATGTTGCACAGCACATTGTCTCTATAAAGCAGGCTATGGAGGTGCACAACTCAGTCTGGTTCTCACAGACAGGGGTAACCTTTGCCAGGGCTTGCCTGCTCCTTGGTAAACTGAGAGGGCTACTGTTTAGAGGACAGAGAGCACTGTAGAATAAAACCCCAGCACTGCTCAAGGTCCCCATTGAACCTCTCAGGGGCTGGAAGGTGGGGGCCAGTCCTGAAGACAGATGTTGAGATGTTGTGAGATGTTGCTGAGGGGGCAGACTCTGGGCTGGCTGGGCCAGGTATGGGGGTGCTGGCCTGCAGAGCAGTGGTATTTTCCCTCTGCTGTGATATTATCTGCTGCAGGGCCAGGTTATGTCTGCCAGTTGCTGGCCCATAGTTGGCCAAGACAGCCCTAACTACCTCTTCCCCCTTCTGACTCACTGAGTCATTGCTGGCTGATTATTTCTGTAACACCCGGTGTGCATATAAAAGAGTGCCAGCCAAGACAGAAATAGAATGCCTTGGGTTCTGTTGCAGAGCAAAAAGGGGAACTAAAGTGAACCTAGAAGTCGGCTTAAAAGTTCACTGCGGTCAGTATTCAAACGTGCAGCACTCTAGTTGCTAGACTGCTGCATTAGCCTACTCAGGCACTGCCTAAACAGGGGTGGACACCCTTTATTCCCAAAAGTTTCCCTGCAAAATAAGTGCTTGCATTTTACATCTTAGAATTCCCTAACACACAAAATGTTTGAATTTTTTTATTTCATTATGATAGTGAAAATGTAGGTTTTATACTCAGCAACAGTTGTTGCCGATGGGAAACCACAGTCTAATTTCTTCCATTTTATCTATTTACACCCACAATGTGGTACATGTGTAGGGAATGGGTAGGGAACCCCTAGACCCTCTGCGACCACTCACAAGGCGCAGGGCCCCCCGGTGGAGGGCCATCCACGCACTGAAGAGATCAAAGACCCCTAGGCCCATCCCCCAGCAGGGCGGATCCCACCGCAGCGACCCAGCTGGTCACACCCTGACGGGAGGCTGCTCTTCCCACCAAGATCCCATGTAACACCCCATGGCCTGACCTCTGATAGTTTTAAGTTGTGTAGAGAAAAAAACAAAAGATAAATTGAATAAACAGCCAAAACCTTTGACCGCTAGCATAACTAGCACTATGACTATGTGTTATGCTTACATTTACTCTTCTTACTGTGAAAAGATGCATGCAGGCATATAATTCTCATTAAATATTAGTAGCAGACCCTTTAGAAAATATGTGTTCAAAATCTCGTAGTAATATCTGTTAGTTAGGGTATTTTACAAACTTACTCTTGTACAAGTTTGAGGCTGGCATCTCTTTCCAGAGGTGCAGGCAGGATGTAAAGGGGCCTGGTAATGTCTCCATTAACAACAGTCACATGGCATTGATGCAATTCAGAAAAGATAACTTTTAAAAAAAAACTTGCTTTAGCTGCCCAAAGCCAAAACATCACTTTTAGAGCGCCTGAAATAATAAAAAAAAAAACAGTGGCAACAATTGTTGCCGGTGGGATTAAATGGGTTAAATGGGATGAAGGCTAAAAAAAGGCATAAAACAAAAACAAAACCATGAGGAGGCCAACCTGAACTGGGAAACCACCAGGAGGCCAACCTGAGCTCTCGTATGAAAAGGAGTTTGTGCATTTGTAAAAATGTGCTGTGTGCTGTTCTGAAAAAATGACTGCCTTTTGCTTATATGGTGCACTAAATGGAAAACTGATACTCAAGATTCTGATTAATTGTTTAATTAACTGTATTTAGCAACAACAATGACTCAGCGGTGAGCAGGAGAGCAAGTCCCAGGGTGTGTCCGAAATCGCACACTACCATCCGTGCACTGAGATTCAGTGCGTAGTGTGCACTGCTGTGGGTCAGTGCTGTCCTAAACGGAACACTAAAGTTTTGCACTTAGTGGAAATGACGGACTAACATTTGCTCGCGATTCCTCAGCTTGCCAAAATATCTGCCGGTTTTACCGCAGTGTAGATCAATAAAATAATTTTATTAACGTTACTAACATTTATACGAACCAGCTGCCTCCGCTTGGGCTTGTATTTCACTGTTTGCCTCCACTATTGAACTCGAAAACATGTTGAAAGTCCCGCCCCTTCCACTACGTGGTCAAAATGGCACCCGTTTAGTGCGCATAGTGTGCATCGTTCTGCACTGCGTTTTCAGGTCTATTTTAGTGCAGTATCCGGGTACTTTCAGTGCACTGAGTTTTAGCTCGGTTTTCAGTGTCAGCACACTACGCCCTAAAATCGCGCAATAAAAGTGTGCAAGTGCGCGGTTTTGGACACACTGCCAGTTATGAAGGACTACTTGCTGGTTTAGCTGATGCCAGCTAATTACGAGGGGAAGGTGGCTTCTGCTTTCTTCTGCCCCTTACAGGTAGAAACTAAATTTCTGTCTGAATTTTCTCCAATAACACTGCAACAGACTGTCTGCAGTAACAACGTGAATGATCACGGTCAGTGATTTGTAAATATAATTAGTGTCAACTAGGATTAATTTAAAAAGTATTTGATGAATTTTCTTTGGATATTGTATTTTCTCACTTTGAATGACTCCATTATATGGAAGGTGCTATATAAATAATCTCCTAAGCAACTGTTGTTTGGGCTGAGTTGCTTAGTTTGGTGAAGTGGTGATTATGGAAGTGAGAGAAGAATAATAAATGGGTGAGGGAATTGTAGAAGGCTATAGACTGATAGAGCAGAGACAATGATGATCCATGCATCACTTTGCACGTTATCACTGCTAGAAGCATCACTTGGCAAGTTATCAGTTGTAGAAGGCTGACAGCTACACTGCACTTTCAGATCGCTGGTTCCTGAGTCTCCAGATGCTGACTGTCAGTTTGAGGAAGTTCAGCATAAACCATGTGACCTAGGGCCCTGTCCCCCACTGTGTCTCCATAACAACCAGGAGCTGTCTGTTGGAGACACATGGTTACATGGGGAATGCAAACAATGGTGGGTGAGATGGAGAATATGATGATATTTATTGTTTTCATGATAATCGCAATATGCCACAACACATTTATTAGTGGGTTGTGAATACTGTGAGCAGTTAAAGAACACCGACCAACTGAATGTTTACAAAGAGAGATTTTTTTGGCCTGTTCTGCCAAACTGTGATATAAGATTATTTTCCAGAACACCGTAGATGTGCTAAATTTCATGTAGCAAATTAATGATTGTGATCTTTAAATAAACATATAGAATGTGTGAATACTAACACTAAACAAACACAAATGCTCTGTGTCATACGCTCAATGCTCTGTGTCATACACACAATGTTTTTCTTGTGATGTTCAGCACGTGTATCCCAGAGGGACAATACTGCCAAGATATTGACTGTCGAGGTGGGTACACAACATGCAGTAACCTGAAAAGGCTGCCTTTATTTACAATTTATACACTTTGAATTGGGGACTGAATCTATCGAAATCAATTTCCTGTCCACTGCTACTTCTTTCATTAAGGTATACAGTGCCTTAAGTGTGTAACATTTTGCCTACATTATTCCTGTTCCTGCTCTTAGTCTGGTTTTCCTCTTTGTTTATGTTTCCTATATGTTTCTGTTCATGTGCTTTTTGTGTTTTTCCGGGTGTTCCTACTCTGGTGTTATGAAAAGCACCTCCGTGTCTCAGTTTGTGTTGTCTGGTCTTGTGGTATTTAACCTACGTTTGCCTTGCTTAGTTTACCTTCTCCATTTCATGTCACTATAAGATATTTTTTATTTATCTCTCAATTGCTGTTCAGAAGAAGTTACTAACTTTTATTTTTGGTGTTGTGCAGATTTTTGTATCATCATCAAGTTCCTCAGCCTCAGTTACTATTAATATGAAACCTGGGAATTTGTACAGGACTTTCAAATCAGAATGATTTTGCACATATCTATACATATGCCAAATTATTTTTTATCTTATTCAAAGCATTAAGTCTAAACTTCTGATTCCAAAATTGTAATGTAATATATACGTTTTTGCTTGACAGTGGATGGTAGTTGGACTCCCTGGTCTGTGTGGTCTGACTGCTCTGTGACGTGCAGTAAAGGTACACAGATCCGTAGCCGGGCCTGTATCAATCCCCCACCCCGCAACAATGGCACTGGCTGCTCTGGACCAGAGAGAGAGGCCCAGGACTGCCAGGCTACTCCATGTCTGGGTACTGACATTTACTGGGGATTTTTGTTGTTGTTGTAGTATTGAATGATAATAATACAAGATGATACAATATTTATGAAACATTTTATGTTAAATATCTAATGCAGATAAGATAAATTATGTTTCTGTTCTGGTTCACTGCTCCCAGATGACCTGTGTCCATGGTCCATCTGGTCACCATGTTCACAGAGCTGTGGTGCAGGTGTAGCATCCAGACGCAGACAATGTGTGTGTGAGGAGGTGGGCAGCCATGCTTGTCCTGACCATGTAGTGGCAGAGAGAGACAAAGAGGAGACTCAGCTGTGCTACAGGAGACCCTGCCCAGGTGAGATCCCTACACGACCTCATGGACGGTGCCCAGGCAGGATCTAAAATAATTATGTCATGCTGACGTTTTAACTCTTCAGCGCATAGTGTCACACTTTCCATTAAACCATTAAACTACTTTCCATTACTGTTTAGTGTCACACCGATGTGTTGTGGAACGTTTGGCAATTAACGTTCTAACTGTTGACGTAACAGTGTGATTGAAAATTACAGCTGATACGCCAGCATGTTCACACTGACAGCTTTATATTCATACTTTTTTTTACAAGTGACTGTTGATCAATATCTAAGCACTAAACTTGGGCTGCATTTGACAGACCAACAGACCAACTGGCAGATGGGGCGAGCGCTCTTGCAAACTCAAGAGCAAAACACACACAATGAAAAAAAAACACATGCTTACTTTTTGAAGAGCAATACTGTTGCACAGATTTTTAAAATTATTTATATTATTTTTCCCAACTTGTTAAAGGTCCCATGACATTAAAACTGGTCCTGCAGTGGCTAGAAATTGCGATACGTGTAAAGAGTGCTTTGATCTGCCTCAGCCAATGGGCAAGTGCCTCCAGCTTGTGAAATTCAGATATGATGCATGCTTTAAAGTAATAATTTATAGGTCACCTTAGTATTTTTTCCAATATTGTTAAGGGATCCATAGAATATGGGCTTGACTATTTTCTGGGGAGTCACAGGCATTGGTCTACTGTGGAAAACGATACATTCATAGTCAGGATGCACCTTCGTTCTGTCTTACAGCCTCTGCAATTTCGATATGAGTAATGTAATCCAAACCCGGTCACAGCTGGGGCTATGATTGAACTGGTGGTTTGTGGAAGTAACAGGGATTACTTCCTGAAAGAGATTCAGCAGAGGAGTGCCATAAGGAATTTGGGGCATATTCTGCCCAAGGGAGAAATGTAGGTATATTGCTAATAACCAATAGGAATCTGTCCAGTTCTTCATGAGCCCCTTCCACAAGACTGTGGCTTAATTCCATGAAAGCTGTGAAGTTAATTTTAGACATCAGTGAAAAACAATATTTTTGGGGATGCCAAAATACTGCACCTGTGGAAACAGACATTTATTCTGTAAAAGGAAGCACAGGGTTACACTTTATAGATAAAGATAAAATTGGTCCCACACCTGACTCGAAAACATCAGCTTTGAAACTGTTTATGTGGGATCTGCATTTTTAAGGAGTGGTGCAGAAATAATTGATTTCTGAATAGAACCAGGATATAACAGGCACTCTGAGGTAATGAAAAATGGGCAGTATATCTTGGTGAAAAGCTCCCACATTGGCCGTCAAAGAGGCAGTGATTTGAGTTATTGAACAAACTCCAACTGTTATATCATCTACGGCATAAACTGAGATAAGTATGTGCCATGATTTGATAGGACCTTTGTGGGCCAATTCTTCATCTAGAAAATGTCCTGCAGCTCTGGAATTTATGAGTGATGAGAACATATGAGAAAGTGCCTGGACTGGAAAGATGCAGGAACAGTCTGGCGTTTAAAGAATTATCAAGGTTTTCCTCAGAACCACGGGTGTTTTTTCTTATTAGGGCATTTGATGGAAAAATACCCTGCTTCCCCAAAGAAGCCACACAAGCTCGATTGAGTTATATTTTGAATGCTGATAGTCAAGTATAACACAGTTGCATCAATTCAGGCGTGAAGTTGGGCATGCTTTTCCATTTTTAGTCTCAGTTTACACCTACTCTCTTTTGAAATGCAACATGTAAAGTCTGCTCATTCCAGCTGCTAGCTGCAGTCAGTGTTTAAATGGCAGTGAATACTCCAAAGCAGGATGGTTGCCTTGGCACAGCTGCTGGAGTTTTTCACCATTCTCATTTCCATTCAAAGGATGATCAAACGCTGCTTTGAACTTGAACACAAAGTCGTTATGAGAAGAATTTCCCATCTCCTTATGCCCCCATACTGTGGTGTCGCGTGCCAGAGCTTGTCCTGTTAATAATGAAATGACTGTTGCAATCATCTTGAAATCTGTTTCTGAGGCATGATAAAAATACAGTGAACATTGCAGCAAATATTTCTCAGGGTTACCATCATACTTCTCTGAAAAAGCAAGTCGAATCTCAGTCACCGTGGCTGTGAAAGGAGAACAGACTGAAGGTGCAGGAAGACTGGCTTTTGCAAGTGACAGATGATGGGGCTGAACACCTGACACATTCATTTGTAGTAGGGCTGTCGACAATTTCTTCACAAAGGAACGGGGCTTAACTGGCTCTTGGAGGTGCTCACATAATGTCCTGCTCTAATCCATCATGGGCTTAAGCATTTCACACACATTTCTGGGTTCCTGCATTGCCTCATCTTGTGCTGTATCCATGTGGCAAAGTCTTCGGTAATGTTAGACTGGGCAACTGTTTAAAGAGATATTTAAAGAGATATTTAATAATAACAACAATAAAGCAGTCACACAGGCAGCTGCTCAAGCACACCTCAGCTGCCCCACACATTACTACTGTTTTTAGAACAGTTATAAGATAGAGAGGGAATGTGACTTGACAGCTGTGTCAGATCTGGTAGCCCACAAAAACGATACTTTAGTTGTTGACAGATAGAAGATAATCAGTCTATACACCTGCTTCTGTCCATCTTTATAATGAGAAAAAAATAACACAATGGTACTTAAGGGAAATGTAATTTTGCAAAAGAAATTGCTATAGAACATTAACTGAACATCTGGGATGTGGATTAAGGTTTGACGGAGTGATAAAACATTTTTTAAATGAAGATTATTTGGTTCTCGTAAGAAACAGTGAATAACATTCCTTCGGTTTTATCTGAAAACTGAACACGTTTTCCTAAAAGATATATTTAAGAAAAATTACTAAATTGTTCTTGACTTGAAATTAATAAATGAAAAGGTTTGTGCGGCACTGCAAGTAAAACACAGATTTGTTCAGTTATCTTACTTTGTATTGCTTAAGTATCATGGGCAAATGAACTTATTTGATCTGTAAATATGCCACTGTTCAGTAAAACTAAGTAATGGTATGAAAGAACATGTAATGAACTACAGAACAATGATCATTTTGACAGTTTATTAATATCTAAACATATTTCAGATTGTCCCATGTCTGAATGGAGTGAGTGGACAGAGTGTTCCTGTGTATCTCCATGGCAGCATCAGTATCGTGCACCACTGTCTTCTGCCACTAAGGGTCAGTACTGCACAGAGCTTGAGATGCGGAGCAGACCCTGCGGCCCTCTGGATTGTGAGAGTGAGTCTCTTACTGCCCCTGTGATTGTGTGTGTGTGTGTGTGTGGGGGGGGGGGGGGGTCTTTGTCTCTATGTGGGTGTGTGTGTTTTTGTTTGTTTGTGTCTGGGTGTGTGTGTTTGTGTGTGTCCACACTGGCGCTCAAAACATGTTAAGGTCACCTGTGCATTGCATAGTCTTATTACTTCTCTCTTGGAAAGTACATTACTGTCCTCACTATACATATCCAGAGTGTTTAATCCCTGTAATGTAATGTATTTGTCCTTCTCTCTATCTCCCTCTCTCTCTCTGTGATTGTGTATCAGACTGCACAGAGCCCTTCCAGCCTGTCTGTGCTTCTCCGTGTGAGAAGCAATGTGTTCTGCAAAGCCAGGCAGATGTTTGCGCGGGTCAGTCAGGCTGCACGACTGGTTGCTACTGCCCTCAGGTCAGCTTAACACCCTACACCTGGGCAATAATAGCAATGTCTGCAGCTGTCCTTGCATAACCAGACATTAAATCTTAAAGATTGAAGCACTCACTTTAAAATGACACCAAAATGTCTCTTTACTTCTCGAATCTCAGCTTCTTTGTCTGTTGAAAGAACAAATGCAATGTGAAATGCTGTGTCATTGTCCAGCCAAGAATGTCACAAAGACATTTTAGTTGTAAAAACTATAAACACAAGTATAAGCACATACACAGATATCGTCGCTGTCGGGCGGAAACCTCGTAGCTCCACTTTTGGTCTTTGTTGTTTTTTTTCATAAATCAATACTATTGGTCAGTCTCCACGTGGCTCTGTAAAATTTAGAAATTATTAACCAGTGAAAAGTGTTGAAAATAGCTTGGGATGTTTGATGACACAGCATTCATTTATTTAGAATATAAATAGTTTTTTCAGTTTCCTGAAAAATAGCCGTTTTGGAGATATGAGGTTTCCGCCCGACAGCGACGATATATTTCTAAAGGGCCTTGAGCCCCTGCCCATTAGCTCTCATACTGTACAAATTCATCTACATTCCTGGTCGGCATGTATAATAATTATTTAAATTATTGTTCAGTATTGCCCTTGGAATGTAGCTAACGGGTTGGTCTGGGTTCCACAAGCTTCAGGTCTCTTGGGTCAAGTCAAGTCAAGTAGAGCTTTATTGTCATTTCATACAAAAGTACACAGTGAGATGAAATATTCTGTTTGCTTTTGTGATGTCGGACCTTGTCTGGCACACCCCCTTGTCCTCGTGCTGGTTGTTTATGTTTAGGCATGGCAGTTAGCAAGGCAATCAGACACCTGCTTCTCAGCACCACTCCAAACATAAACAACAGGACAAGGACAAGGGGGCATAGCAGACGTTGGAAGTAGGGGGGAGGAAAGTAGCCAATCTGAGAATGTTATTTATTTCTCCTTGCTGCTGATTGGCTGCTGCCCTGTGACGCATGTGTGGCAGCGGTTGTACAGAATTTCCCATGTGAGGCGTCTCAAGTTTTCTAGTGTTTGTCGTTTTGTTGTTCTTAAAGCCCTGTATTTTTATTACAGTAAATTAAATTAATTTATTACTGTATTTACCCTGCTTATACCAAATAATACGACAGCGCATACCAAAGAAAACCCTCATGCATTAATTACAGTACAGTCTATACAGGGATAACATCGGTATTTCACATTCTAGCACTGCGGGAGACAGTATTTCACTGTACACTGTACAGTACAAATAAGGGTTTACCATTACATTTTCTTTAAGGGTAATGTATTAAGCTGAGTTTAAAATGAAATTAAAGTGTTTTAGCATGTTTGGGGGCATATTTAGGGTTTACACTATAAAAATAGGCATTTTTAGGCATTTTCACTATATGCAGATACTCTTGGAACGTAATCCCCACGATAAGCTTCAGGGCTCACACCAACCCTAGAATGGACTGCCTGAGCTAGATTTCTAACACTATATTTGCCTGTGAAAATTTCAATCTACCTTCAGTTTACCCCTTTCCTTTTAGCTTCAGACCACCTAAATGGCTGGGCAGGTCTGGTAAAAAGTAGCATGAATTTCTTTTGCACTTATAACAACACAGGTTCACCTCTTCTTGTCCTTGTTGCACTATGGCCATTGCATGGATTGACCAGCACACCAGATTTAACTTAATAAACTCCTGATTAACCAAACCAGACACTGTGTAGCAAATGTAAATACTTGGATGCTTTGAAAGGAAATAAAAAATCTAATATAAAATTGGTTGCCACACAGTTGTCTGTTTCATAGAATGTTTTGTACAGCATTGATGATAGGAATGAAATGTGCAAAGAATTTGATGCTTCTAAAAGCTACTTAATAGGACATTACATTAAATTACAATGAAACCATATTTTTAAGTTACTGGCAGATCGGCCATGCAAGTTTATGCAAGACAAAGTATTTCTCAAAATAGGTTTATTTTACCACTTAATACCAGTCTTCTCTGAACAGCTTTGTCAAAAAAATTGTGTTTTTTTAAAAAAGGTTACTTAAAAAAAGGTTGAGAAATAGTTACGCTAACATAATGACAGACAAAATCACGAATTATTGTATTAATAATAATTTTATTTCATATTAATGATCACTCACCGAATTTATAAATGCTTACTGCATAGGTAAATAGCTCAGCTCAGGGGTAGCTCAGGGGTAGCTCAGTGGGTAGGATACTTGCCTCCGGACCAAGAGGTCACAGGTTCGAATCCTACCTCCAGCACACCACCAC
>JBBPDE010024211.1:0-10664 GCA_037974605.1 Nannopetersius ansorgii
AGAGAGAGAGAGAGAGAGAGAGAGAGAGAGAGAGAGAGAGAGAGAGAGAGAGAGAGAGAGAGAGAGAGAGAGTAAGACAAAATAAAATGTGTTTTTTCTTTTATTGGTTGAGGGGGTGAGGGGTCTGTTGGGCCAAATCAGATGTCCTTACCGACCAAACTTTGAGCAGCCCTGGAATAACTAATAGTAACTGAATAAACTGAATATGACTGAGGCTTGAAGTTTAAAGGGTTAAAATATGTATAAAAATACAGTGAATACTAAAAATGCAGTGAATATGAAAAAATGAATATGGTTGAATATTCATATTATTTACTAGTTATTTCTAATTATGTTGATGATTATGTTGATATTGCACACAGGTGTTTTGCGAAGCACCCTTTTTTCCTTTCTTTCTACCCCTATTATTTTTTGGTAATGTAAAAAAAAACAACTAAATGTAAAAATGCTCTCAAAGTAATTAGAAGCAATTAGGCCTGTTAGTCGTTCACATAGAGGGCCTCATCACCTGAATTCACCTTGACTGAAAAACCTCGCGTGATACCTTTCTCAACCTGAGCTGAAATTCGTGCGTGCTTTTCAGAATTCAGCTGTTAGAAATTCGCTTCATTTGCCAGAGCTGTAAAGCAGCCAAGCAAGACATTTAGGCTTTCCTTGAGGGGAAATTCAGGTCTCCAGTGGTGGTGAGTGGCACGCAGCCAGGGCACCACACAAATGAACCAGTAGGATGCTTGGGAGTTTTTTGTTTTTTTTTTATATTTAGTGTTATTTTAGATGACTAATCTTAATGACTGTCGTGCACAGTAAAGGTCAATGTGGGTCATACAACAGGTGCACTCCCTGCTTCAGGAATGCTTGATGCGAGAACCATATCAACACTTATTAATCATCAAATGAGCACACAAAAGCTCCAGAAAAGATAAGAAACCAGGTTAGTGCTCCTTTACCCACTAAACCCAGGCTTTTTCTCTAGTGTTTGTTTTCCTCGTACTATATTTAAACTTAAGTGTCAAATATTTAGGCCACATCTATCTTTCTTTCTCTCTCTCTCTCTCTCTCTCTCTCTCTCTCTCTCTCTATCTCTCTAGCTATCTATACAGATAGACAGACAGATAGACAGACAGACAGACAGACAGACAGACAGACAGATAGATAGATAGATAGATAGATAGATAGATAGATAGATATCATCAGAATCAGAAACCTTTCATCCTAGAGGAAATTGATATTATATATATATATAGTTATTAATCATTTATTAATCATGGGAGCAATGGAGCAATAAAATCTGGACCGATCAACAGATCAGTGGAAGTTAAGGGGTAAAGCTCTACCCCAGCCCCAGTTTGGCCCCTGATGTTGAATCTTTGCTAGTGTTTGGTTACTTGGCCTTACCTGTGCAGGTATAACTTCTGTCCTATGAAGCACCAGAGGGGTCTCTTCTGTCTCTTGCGTCAAAGTCAGTCTAGGGATGCCCTCGTCTTGTTTGCTGTCCGACCTCGGACCTCCAGGTGATGGGCGTTCAGTTCCGCTCCCTCCCGTCTCCTGATGTCTCTACAGAGATGCAGGCTGCTCTCTGAGTGCTGGAAGAATGCAAGGCTGGAGGCTGAGGTTGATGTCAGGAGAGCAGGCAGCACGACAGGCTCCAGGCACACGTCGCCACATTACTAACCTCACTGCTGACTAACACTGTCAATCTCTCCCTGACTGTGTGTGTGTATGTGTGCGTGAACCTGATGTGGGTGTGTGGCCAAACCCTCAAGTTGGAGGTCTGTGTGCAGGATTGCCTGCTCCATTGACTCCAGTGCTTATATTTATAGGGAGGCTTCATTAACCTGAGTAAACACTGTCCCAGAGCCCCGTCCCCCATCAGAGGCGCTAGGACACACAGACTGTACTTCAAGTTACTGTCTCATCAGGAAACAAGGCCATAAGGACACTTTCATAAAATCCCAGAAGAGTTGCCACCATACAGAAATGACTGTCCCATGTGGTCAAGAAGTTTTGACCAATTTTTTTTAATGGAAAATAAGGAAGAATTTAAATGATTTTGGTTTGATTTTTTTTTTAAATGATTTTTTAGAATTGAGATTTTTGGGAATCTAAAAATGTTAACCCATTTGCATAATAATTTTAGTGGAATTTCATGGATGCAAACTTGTGAAACGAGTTGCAAACGGTTATGAATTTGAGGTGGTTTTTATTGTTTTCCAAGTCCAACTAAACTGCCTTGATCTTCATATCTTCAGTCAAGTGTTTGTTAGAACCAACTGCAGATGTCCTACTACATCTCCCTCACAGAGGCTAAGTTGTAGTCTAATTAGTCAATTCGTCTAATAATTTGATAAATTTTTAATGCATCTATCAGAAGACCTAAGAATACAAACTAAAAATATAAATAATCTGTGAGAGATTAAGAACGTTCCTGTTTTATAGCTCTTGAAACTGTTTTCAGTCTCAGATGTGAGATTGACATACCTAGAGGCAGTTTGATATTAATATGTAAAACAGTGACTCCCAATCACAGCCCTTGGTGTCTCTGGAGAGCAGACTTAAATGTTTTTCATATTCAAACACACTGGATAAATCAGCTAATAGCAATTTCTGGGGTTGATTCAGGTATAGCAGAGCAGAAACCACTTGATTATAATTCATTATAAATTAATATACAGTACTAACAGACATAAATTGACATAGTTAAAGAGAAATCATAGACTGTATTTGCACTGAAACAAACCTGTTCAGTTTACCGTTTACAAAAGTAACTAATTGATTTGCCTTATAACTGTGAACCATAATTCAAATAATACGCAAACATTGATGGTGTTTTTCTGTCCAAAGAAAGAGAGAGAGAAGTTCTACTTGCGTCAATGTGCTGATGATGCCCCTGCAATTGCACCACATGGTGCTGTGTTTGCACAGTCAAACAGACACACCAATGCAAACCACTGCACTCTCACACACTCGCTGTGCTTGCAGTAATAAAGACTTGGATGGATTGCATACACAGTGTATGTGTGGTGTACTCAACAGTATATTGTATACCTGCAGACCCCCGTTACGTATCGATCAAATGGAAAAGCTGTTAAACGGTATTTGCATTAAACATCTGAAGGTGATTTACGGAATAACTGAGAATGTCCATATATATGGTTTTAAGGTTTTGGGGCCTTTGCCTCATACAATGGTTTATTTCGGTTTCTTTTGTGAGCACTGTTTACTCAACTCGTTTCTCAGAACAGGTTGATTTGCATGGCAGTTAGAAGGCGACCGCAAGAAGTCGCAGCTCTTGCCCTTTTCACCATCCTGCTCTAAAATAACATTCTCATGAGGCAGATAAGGATAAGAAATTTTGCAAAGAGAAGCAATTGCCCCGTATCCAATAACAGGTGACCCATTCAGTGTCAGGCTGACACTGGGCGTAGTCATCAATCAGAACGTGTCTAGCAGAGCCGCGTTTAATCCACTCACAAAAGAACTCTGCACTTCAATTCATGTTAAGTAAAATGTTTTGTTGGTTCCATTGAGGAACACTGGAAGTGAGTTGATCCATTAAATAGGCAAGGATAAATTCTGGGAGATTAGAATATATTTGCATATCAGTTATGGCACTTTTGGGTAATTGCGGGATACTCTAGGATTAGACAAGAGAGACCCTTGCAATTGTGTGATTGTTCACAAATAAGATTTTTAAGTCATGATCAACTTCTGAGGAGGCGAATGGCTTCAGGCTGGATTCTAGGAAATATCCAGTCAACAGTGACATGTTAAACTATATGGTATTTATGGGATTACTGTCACTATGTCTTTCTTGCATAGACAAGCAAGATAGTCATCAATGACACACCTAGTATTTATTTCAGCTACAATATTTTGAAAAACTGGACGACTTTCAAGTCTTTAGTATAACTGTAAGCTGCAAATAAAATTGCCACGTGTCCAGAATAATGTCCATATTGCTGATGTTATAGATATTCATCATGTTTCAAAAGTAGCAATCAAATCTCAAAGCAGATTTCTTGATGAAAAATCTGAGGAATAAAATGTCTAAAAATACCTTCGGGTGAGGTAATATTTACACCTACATAAAAACAAGCTGTTTTTTAATATATTTTAATATATAATATATAATAAAATAAAAAGATTAATACAAAACAAATGAATATAAAATGTTAACATATAGTGTATGACTAAACAAAATTAAATTAAGATGAAGTTCTACTGTAGTCATGGGCCATTTTATGTATAACTAGAATTTGAGATAAGCCTAAGGAGTTAAAATCTACGTATTTAATTTTTTATTACATTTATGGTGGTGGTGGTGGCCTAGTGGGTAGGATACTTGCCTCTGCACCAAGAGGTCATGGGCTCCGGGGCAAGACCCTTAATCCTAGGTTGCTCCAGTGAGACTGCCCCCTGTAGTTAGAGAACGAACCCATCTGCTAAATGCTTGAAATGTATGCATTTGACAAACACTCTTAGCCAAAGCGCGTCACAGTTTTAATCAAGATACAAATGTAATCAAATGTTTTCTTGCCCAAGGAGGGTAGTGGGATGTGTTTGCCCAGGTGAAGAACTGGGGCACTGACCGCTAACAGCTCCAGGATCTGGACGCAGGTGTACCATTCATAGAGCTCTACCACTGCAAGAGCATCTAGTAATGACATGGAAGCAATCATAATGCGTCCCCACTGAGGCATTCCTGTATTTCCTATACCTACATCCGATAGGGGTTATCTCTCTATTTGCCTTTGATCAGTAAAACAGATGTAGAGCGGACCGAAACGCAATCCAACACACACTTTAGAGTGGCAAACATTGAAGGAAAGCCAGACATTTCAACACTGACTGCCTTGGTAATGGGACCACACAGACACACGCATACAAACACACACACACACACAAGAAGATATGTAGTCGATAATGCGCAGTCCTGCTGACATGGATTCAAATAAACTTTGCTCATAACTGAAAACAAATAAACAGTAGGGAACAGTTAATATCATGCCTTCCAAACCTTACAGTAATAAAAGACGTATTTTATAGTGCTTTTAAATTAAATACTCAGAGGGCCTATTTCCAGGAAAAGCAGATAAGTTGGTGTCCTGAGTCTCAGGACCGGGGAAGTTTTTCTGCTTTCTCTCACAATTGTTTGCCGAGTTGGACACTAGGAGCACCTTCAGTTCCACAGCTGTCAACATGCGGAGTAATTTCTGGAAAAATCCCAAAGTAATCAACTTTTCTGTTTACTCTGAGCCAAACATGGTGAGATTTAAGCTAAATCTCTACTGAAGGACTGAATAAAACAACTTTCCTGAAGGTTTCTTACAAGCAGTTTCAAGATTCAAATGTCCATGTACAGCTGTTATATTGCCACAGTTAGCACTAACATAAAACAGCAAATCCCTCAAAGGCACTAGTATTCACAGGCACAAAGTAATCCAAAACAATCTGCTTCTACTCATGTGTTAATAGGAAGTAAAAAGAAAGATCAATGCCAGAAAAAATCTTCTTGAAAGTATGAAAACACGTCGAGTGATGCAGATGCAGTTTTGTGTAACACTGCATTCTAAATGCAATTCACAACGCGGTGCATTCTGAGAATTGTATCAATGGGTGCTTTGAGTCAAGGACTAGGTTCACACATACACACATACTTTCTCACAGATCCACCATAACATTTCAACCACCATCCTAATAATGTGAAGTTGCCCCATGTGCTGCCAAGCCTTTGTGGATTGGACTAGATCTAGACATTTGAGTCAACATCTTGTTGCAGTGTGGCAGGGTGCATTATCCTGCCGAAGAGGCCACTGTCATTAGAGAATACTGTTGCCCGGGGGAGGTGGTGTTGGTAGTGGCCTAGTGCCAGGTTAGTCAACCACTGGGCCGCAGACCACTGATGGGCCACGAAGGCTCTTGAGTGGGCTGCAAATGTAAAATCAAGACAGGCCATTGGTCCGCAATTGGCTATTTAATATCATCTAATGTGAACAAGTGGGCCTTGGCAACATGCTATGATGGATAGGTGGGCCTTAATGTTGAAAAGGTTGAGAACCATTGGCCTAGTGGGTAGGATACTTGCCTCTGAACCAAGAGGTCATGGGTGTCAATCCTACCTTCAGCATACCACCACTGAGTTCCCGAGCAAGAACCCTAACCCCAAGTTGCTACAGGGAGAGTAACTTTGTAGTGACTTTGTATAAAAAGCGCCTGCTAAATGCCGCAGATGAAATGGTATACTTGGTCTGCAACAATGCTTAGACAACTGGTACTTGTCACAGTATCATATACATGAATTCAGGACTCAAGGTTGCCCGGAGCATCACGCTGGCTTACCTTCTTCACAGAGTGCATCCTGGTGTCATCACTTCCCCAGGACAAACAACACACACACTTTCTCACACACACACATTCACATGATGTAAAAGCAATCATCTTCCGTTGCTCCATGATCAAATAGTGATGTTCTCATTGTAGGCGCTTGGTGGACATGGGTCAGCATGGGCACTCTGACCGGTCTGCAAATACACAGCCCTATACACAGTTAGCTGTGATGACATCTTTCTATCATAACCAGGATTCACTTTATCAGAAATGTGTGCTTCTGTGCGATTGGACCAGACTGGCTTGCTTTCGCTAGTGCATCTGTGATTGTAATGTTGTGACTGATCACATCATTCTTCCTTGATTTGTCCTTCACAACTCCCTTGAGTGTTTTACACATCTCAGAAATGTAAGAATGCACTGTGAGTTTGTTCATAAGAACCATGTGAAACACAATATCTTGCGAATGAGTGCTGAAGCAGTATTTCATTGGGAAATCAGTGCTGTCTGCTACAGTCTATTGTATAGTTTGAAAACACAAAAGGCTACTAGGATCCTAGTCAGTAGATGGTCTAGATGTGACATTGAATGCTCAGACAGGCTTTTACATGGATTTCTTGCTACACTGTAACTGGCTTACATTCTGTTATGTTGCCAGGGCTAATTGATGTAATGTAGGGCTAATTTTAGAAAGTGGGCAGGCATGTGACTAGTGTGACTAAACACTGAAATTAGGTTAGGCCCTAGAGCTCTTGATGCACTCTAGAAAATCACATAAAAAATTAATTTTTTTCCAAATTGGGTTATGTCCCAAGGCTTCTTGCAGTGCCATTTGCAAGGCTGTGGCTTGTTGTCTGTTTGAGGTCTGATCTGGAATGGTGCTTTCACTAAAACATGAATGACATGAACACACCTACCAAAAACAAGCCCTTCGAGCAGGAAATTATCGCTACCACATCCCAAAGGCCTTTGTGATGCTATTATTTTCTTTCTCCATCGTAAATAAGCTACTTAGTGTGCCTGATGAGACACTGGGCCATATCCAACATCTGCATGTGTTCTTTCTGTAATTCATATAAAGGCCAATGACTGAGCTTTAAATGCTCAGATGAATGCCGATTTAAATGTTCTCATAAAATGCATTATTCATTAATTGAGCGCTCAATGGGGCCTATTTACATCAGTTGAATGCTGTGATATCAAAATGTTCTTTTTTTTTCATCTCTCTATGCGTTCCTCAGTCTGTGGGATGTACAGCTATGAGGCAGGCATGTGAACAGATGCCTTAGCAATGAATTTCTAGCTTGTGAAGAGTGATGACTGGAGGCTTTACTGTCTACTATTGTCTCTATTTTATTAACCATTGTAATCTCCAACATGACACTTCATTCAGTATACATCTCACGGCGGAATTACTATAGAAAGCCATATATGTGGTTTCAGACCTTCCAGTGCATTGTTATTAACTATAATGGACAGACTTCCTAACATATTCAGCAAGGTTGTTCTTCTGATTCTACATATATAGGAATCTGTTTATTTTGTAATTGTATGAAATGACAATCACTACTAAAGGAAACCATGATGGAAACAGTGATATCATCATTTGGGGAGATGTAGTAGCTAATACAGCTACCCACCATGCAGTAAACCAGGGTGTTTATTTCCTTGTTTGAGTAAGTGCACCACTCTACACCCATTGGAGTCTTTGGACAAGACTTGTAACGTTATACTCACCTACAACTGTAACATTATAAAAACCTGAAATCCCTCTCGATAAGACCATCTGCCGGATGGATACACGTAATGATAACTCTTTAATGTAATGTACACATCATGTTTTTTCTATTACTGTATATGAAGATATTAGGAACACTGTGGAAATGTCAGAATTGCCCCATTCGTTTTGTTCTTACATCATGGATGGTCAGTTACAGTCCCTGAGGTCAGAGCACGGCACATTAGTGCCTGCTCTAGTACACATGATGTCATTCATATACTAATTATCCACCCATCGGTGAACTGAATTAGTTATGATACACTAGAAAAAATAAACAGTGTCCTTCAGGGCCTGGAGCTGTATATTCATTTCTATAGTGTATTGCCCTCCTTTGGTACCAATGAAAGCAATTTCCTATACAGTTGGAGGTTATAAGAACAATCAGCTTTCTAACAAAGGGGCTTAGGCACATCATTGGGCTAAATTGTAGTTTTAATCTAAATAAACAACATTATGTAAAATATGTTCCGGACCACTTTTTCATTTCACCATAGCAGTGTGATCTGTGCATTCTGACAGCTTCAGAATCTGCCAAAAGACTTACTTCAAAGATCAGATTTTAGTGACAAGAGTGGCTGAGAGGTTTCAGATTAGCATTTTGTGGGGCACTTCTGGAAGATTGTATTATTTCAGTGAATATCATTACAGAGAAAATTGTTCTAATTTTGTGGTAATTGTAGCTGCAGTAATCATCACACCTCATTCTGGAACCAGATTATTTGCTCATACTCCATTAAATTAAGGTTTCTGCTGATAGTTATGCCATGTCTGTAAATTAAGCAGTTCCTGGTCTATGAAACATAAAAGCTAGCCAGACAAACTGCCCGCATTTTTTTCCTTTTTCTTTCTTTCTCCCCCCCTGTTTGTATGTCTACTTTTGTTAAACAACATTTAAAGTAATCTAGTAATCTAGGGATTATGTGATGACTAGTAAAATAATTGTATAATATTCCCTTTATAGTAACATTTTATTTAGTAAACGTGAAATCAACACACATGATATGAGATCCTGCTGGATTTCCTCCCTTTCAATGATCTGAGCCCACTTGTGATTCTTCAAGAAAATACCTTTGAACTCAATACTTAATTCTCAGTTAAATTCTTATTAAATTAAATCAAATGTTTCTTAAAGTGTGTACTGAGCTTGACCGCATATGAAAAAGTGGAACTGAGTCTCACAGCTTGGAATGGCTACTGAGCTCTGAGCTCTTTTTTGTTGTCTTCATTTTATCAAACCACCCTTTGTCACCCTTTTACACAGACTTTAACTTGTCGACATCACACAATGATCCTCTGAGCAAATCTTTAGTACACCTGTGTCAACACAAAAGCATTAAATTATCTCTTTTATTCCTGCACTGAGTTTGTGTATTGAAAAAAATACACCAGCAGATGATATCAACCAAATGAGTTCTCTTCAGATGATCTTGTGAGAATGCCTGAAGCACTTCACACCTCATTTTCTTTCTTTCTTTTCTTTTTTTTAACAGTCCATTGTGCAGAGATGTTTGCCATGTGCATGAAATGAGGCAAATCTGGCAAAGTTCCCTGCACTTTTTCTCCTTGTGGTTGGAAAAAAAAGAATTAATACTTTCTAATAGTATTAACTACCTATAAACAAAAAGAATATGTGGACACATCAGTCTTCGAAAAGAGATATTTGTCCAAGTTACATGGTACACAAATTGCGAAACCCTTGTCAACGTTTCGCTCTTTTGAGATGCAGTTGGCTATCACTTCATCGCCTTCCACTCATGTTTCAAATGAACAAGACTGAAAAAGTGCCAAGAAAAACGTGTTGTGTTTGACAATAGAAGATGTGTCAATGGTGGTCTAGACCCTCCCTGACATGGAACTCATCCAAGGTTTGTATAGAGAGAAAAGACACAGGCAAATATTTAACTAGATAGGTCTCGGCCCCTCAAAGTCATCCTATTTTGAAAAGATCTTCAGTGGCTTGACACAACAAGACACAGACATCCTCAAGGCGATCATATGTTTGGAATAATTTACTCTGTATCTTTTCAAGATTTAAAATTTGTATTCATAAGCTTATTATGTCATATTACAAACATAATGTGTGTTTATGTTTAACCTGAGGTTCACTTAAAAAGACTACATTTATGTTTTTATGACAATATGCAACAGGAAAGCCTACAAATTTGCAACTAGTCATTCGAAAACAGGTGCTCCATGAAAATTTATCTCCGACTATTGATAAGGAAGTTAAAAGAGAAGCCAGCCGTCACTTGAACTGAAAGCAACAGGAACAGCAGTTACACAGAGAACAATAAGAAATTAACTGCACCGCAGTCATCTTCAATACTGCGATGGAAACTCTGCATAAAAAAGGACAGAGAAGGGCATCTAAATGTTGTATGTAAGCATTTAGACCAACTATATTGAAACAATACACTGATGAGATGACACAAAACAGAACTGTAATTCAGACAATCATAACTGAAAAAAGAAGATAAATCCTAAGAACACACACACACACACACACACACACACACACACACACACACACACACACACACACACACACACACACACA
>JBBPDE010024221.1:0-10664 GCA_037974605.1 Nannopetersius ansorgii
GTCAGAGCATCTATACAACAACTGTCAAATAATAATTAGCCAATGCCTAACCCAACAATACATGAGCCATAGAGAAGGGGCAAGTCATGTTTTGTATTATATGCTATGTTTTAAGTGTGTAGAATCGCTTTTAGTGTAAAAAATGTTTCATTTTTCCCCAGTGAGGATGAAAGTTTTATCATGCCATGCTCAGCTGTGACTGGCAGGTCAACCAAGGACCACAGTGAAGCCTCCTTAGATTCCCTCAAACCTGTTCCACTGAACTTAGACAGCGACACCGAGGACGAGAAGGAGGATGAGGTCACTGGGATGAAGAGTGAGCCTGAGGTTAACACTGCTAGCACACCACAAGGGAATCCAGTTGATCCAGCCTGCCTCCGCATGGACAGTGACACCGAGGACGAGAAGGAGGATGAGGTCACTGGGATGAAGAGTGAGCCTGAGGTTAACGCTGCTAGCACACCACAAGGGAATCCAGTTGATCCAGTCTGCCTCCGCATGGACAGCGACACAGACGTTGAGGATGCGGAGGTGGAGGAAACCAAGAGTTCAAACATTTCACCTGTATTTGCACCAAAGGACTCTGTCACTCCAGCCGGTTTCACTGTGGACAGTGATACAGATGTAGAGGAGAATGAGCCTTTCAAAACGGAAACCGCTCCAACCTCTGGAACCAAGGCTGTCCTGGAGGAAAAGACCTCCTCTGAGTTCCATTTGGATAGTGACACAGACGTAGAAGACGAGGATGCTCCTGTGATGCCAAAGCTGGAGACACTGGCTTCCATACCCCCAGCCAATCCTGTAGCAGAATTCCAACTGGGCAGCGACACTGATGCAGAAGAGGAGGAGAAGCCAACAGGGGCAACTGAGATGATCTCAAACAGTGACACTGAAGATGAAGATCCATTCAAACCCACAAAGGGCAGAACTATGGAAAAGGTGAAGGTTCCACAGGCCAAAACAGTACAGGAGAACTCCAATAGTGATACAGATGTGGAAGACGACAAAATTGTGGCCAGCCCTCTGCCAAATAAAGACAATGCTGCTCAGGTCCAACCTCCTGCTGAAAAAGTGCAGATTGAATTCAGGATGGACAGCGATACAGATGCAGAGCAAGAAGAGGAGAAGCTGGAGGAGAGAGAGCAGAAGGCTCCAGAAACAGCAGAAGGGAATATCCAGTATTCAGCACCAAGAGGAGCAGGTGAGTTTACTGTGTTTACACTGTAAATAAATTCGTCCCACCGTCCTTAAGCCTGTGTTTATGTGAATGCTTTGATATTTTGTTTGGCGTTCCTGCTTTCTGCAGGTGTGTCTGAAGAGGAGATGGAAACTCAAGCATTCCTCAGTCCATCCCAGCCATTCAAACGTAAGTCATTTCTAAAGCTTTTTCATTTGTGGTCAAAGTATCAAAACACCTGTTCATGCAGCATTTCCAAAATCTGCACAGTTAATGGGTAGCTGGTCCCGCGAAGCTGCAGTAACAGCCTGTACTCTTCTGGGAAGTCTTTCCACAGGATGCTAGATGGTTACTGCTGGCATTGGATTCCATTTAGTCAGGTGGAGATGGTTGGTGTTGACTTCTGGTTTAGGTCTTATTTAGACAAGTAGTTATGGATCGCAAATGGCCTTGCCTGTAATTTCCAAGGTGTTCAGAAGTAATGTGACACTCATCCCAAAGGTCTCAGCACTCCAACTCTTTGCAAAAATGTTCATCAGTGCTTCCTCTGGGGTGGCGGTAGCTCAGTGGATAGGATACTTGCCTCCGGAGCAAGAGGTCACAGGTTCGAATCCTACCTCCAGCATACCACCACTGGGTCCCTGACCCTTACCCCAAGTTGCTCCAGGGAGACTGCCCCCTGTAGTTACGGAATGGAAGTCGCTTTGGATAAAAGCGTCTGCTAAATGCCATGAATGTAATGTAATGCTTCATGCTAGTTCAGGGGTCACCAACATGGTGCCCGCGGGGTACCCCCAAGGACCGCATGAGTGGCCTGTTCTAAAAATAACTCATTAGTGAGCAGCGTCTAACATTTAATTTGATCATGTTGCTATTCTTCTTTAATCACATTTACATTTATATAGATTATATCTAAAGCATTTAAAACATGTTTATTATACATGAAGATTAGATAAGATTAGGTCATGTCTGTTTTAGTGTATGAAACTCAGCTCTCAGTTTCAAAAAGGTCTGTGACCCCTGCTCTAGTTTATCCCAGAAGTGTTCAGGAGAGCATCATCCCACCTACCAATCATGTTTAAAAGCTCTGGACCCTCTTGGTGGTCTTTGGCTTTGCTTTAGGTCATTTTCATTTTACTGATTATCCTTCTCTAAAGATTTGACGTGGCTGTGTGCTTGAAACCTCCATGAGGTGCAGGTAGCCTCTGGACCAAGAGGTGAGGGTTTAAATCCTACCTTTAGCATACAACTTTAACTTGCTCCTGGGAGACTGCCCCCAACTGTAGGGAATGGAAGTTGCTTTGGATAAAAGCGTCTGCTAAATGCCATGAATGTAAATGTAAATTTCAGCAATAAGTGCACCTTATGGTAGGAGAACCCACTCAACATAAGTGGTGTCTGAAAACCTATGGACATAGTGGTTTTGGATTTTCTGATTTTTAACTAAACTCCTTTTCCTCACTTGTCTGTCTGTGTGAATTATTCTCTCTCTCTCTCTCTCTTTCTCTCTCTCTCTCTCTCTCTCTCTCAGATCCAGCTCTCCCTTCTCCCCTCCAGTCCTCTGTCTCTCCTGGAGGCTGTAGTGATGACTTCACTGTGGCTGAGACTCAGTCCTTCGTGTCTGACGCTTTCGCTGCAAATGGCAACCTGGATGAGACGCGTCTCTCACTGAAGGGCTGTGGAGGTTCATCCTTCCAGCTTGGCGTCTCTGACAGTGGCAACCAACAGCCAGATCTCGAAGAACATACAGAGACTGCCGACGCAGCAGAGGAGGACTGGGACCTTCAGGCTACACAGCTATATGGTACCTATAATCGCCATTTCACTTTACTAGTCATTCTGGAAAGTATAGCTCAGTCTGATCTTGTGCATGCCAACCCCACTCCTTTAACATCCCTGACACCAACAAGCAAGTGATACCACAGAGGTACTCTATCTAAAGCTGCAGACTGGAGAACACATTCACATTTGCTGTATTAATCTAAAGGGCTCACAGTCTGCCTGCATAACTGACATGATTTAAAAACCATTATTCAACTGTTTGAAGAATTAATCAACCATTTCCTCAGTTGTCACAACACCACTTACTTGACGAGCAGTTTTTTCCATGATGCAACAAAACAATAAAAGCCATATTGTCCCATGTGGTGTACAGCAATCTGTCAGAATTTAAATTTTATTAAGACCATCACCTGAAACCCCCCTCAAATAGCACTGTGTAACTATTGTTTTTCCTAGTGTGACCTAATACTGATTTTGTTGTTACTGGTATTGTTTCATAGCTATGAGAGGAGCCAGTGCTGGAGCTGGGCTGAAGCGGCTGGATCTGGAGGCTACACAGGCTTACTTAGTCAGCGAGGAAAGGGAGGAAAAGGCGGCTCGGCCACTGGAAGAAGAAAATGACAACAGTGAGAGTAATGGAGTGCCTGACTCTGATGAAAGAGCAGGAAGGGCGACGGGTTGTCATGGGGAGATGATGGATTCGCACCCCTCCACTGCAGATACTCTGATCCTGATCAGAAGTCCAAAGCTGGAGGAGCCGACTCAACCCTATGCTATGTTTACTGCCCAAACTCTACCATTCAGTGTGGAAGAAGAGGAGCAGGAGGAAGAAGTGTTTAGCAATGAAACTGGGCGTAATACCCATCCCTGCAAGGGTGGGCAGGTGGATGAAGAGCCAGCACAGCCTTTGGAGCCAAAAGCTAACAACCGTGTTGCCATTGCTGAAACGCAGTTAATGGTTGAGGATGAGGGGGAAGACGAACAGAGTGAAGCTACGTCTACCAGGAAGCAGTGTAGAGGGAGAGAGGTTGCTAAAATTGAGCCAACGCAGCCTCTTGAGTTTGAAGAAAACTCTACTGTAGCTGTTGCTGAAACTCAGCCTGTGGGTGAGGATGAGGAGACACAGGAGGAAGAGCAACCGGATGGCCTGAGGAGATTCTGTGAGGGGGAAACCATTGCTAAAATTGAGCCAACGCAGCCTCTTGAGCTTGAGGAAAACACTACTGTAGCTATTGCTGAAGTGCAGCCTGTGGGTGAGGAGGAGGAGGCCCAGGAGGTAAAGCAACGGGGTGGAACAAGGAGAACCATAAGGAGTAAAAACTTTGCTAAACCTGAACCAACGCAGCTTCTTGATTCTGAACCTAGCACCAATGTTGCTATTGCTGAAACGCAGCCTATAAGCGAGGGTGAGGAGGAACGTGAGAAAGAACAACGGAGTGAACCCACGTCTAGCAGAAGGTCCCGCAGGAGAAAAGAGGTTGATAAAGTTGAGGAAACGCAGCCTCTTGAGTCTGCTGTTGCTGAAACTCAGCCTATGGGTGAGGATGAAGGGGGACAGGAGGAAGAGCAACAGGGTCAACCCAGGAGACCTAACAGGCGGAGAAGAACCACTAAAGCTGAGCCAACCCAGCCTCTCAAGCTTGATCCTAGTACCAGTGCTGAGGAGGAGGCGGCACAGGAGGAATCTAGCAAGAGAAGCCTCAGAGGAAAAGGGAGAGAACCATCTGGCAGGGGAAGAGGAAAAGGAAGGGCTACTGCTGAGAAAGAAGGAAAGAAAAAACGAGGAAGAGCCACATTGGAGGAAGAGGAGGACAGCAAAGTGGAGGTGGATGAGGGGAGAAAGGGAAGGGGAAGGAAAAGCACGAGACAGAAATCTAAAGAGAGGGATGACGGGGACAGACTGGAGCTGAAGGAGGAGAAAGAAAGGGAGACTCGAGAAGAACAAGTGAAGATGGAAATGGAGGAAGGTGAGCAGAAAGAACAGGAGGAGAGAAACAGGTTAGAAAAGGAGAGAGTAGAGCGAGAGAGGGCTGATAATGAAATGAAACAAAGGTTGGAACAAGAGCAAGAAGAAGAGGAGCGGAATAGAAGAGAGAAGGAAAGGGAAGAAGAAAATGCAGCAAGAGGACTTCTGGAAAAAGAGAGAATCGAAAGAGAACAGAGGGAGAGATTGGAAAATGAGAACAAACAGAGAGAAAAAGAAGAGAAGGAAAGACTGGAGATGGAGAGATTGGAGAAGGAGGAGCGGGAAAGAGAAGAAAAGGAGAAGAGAGAAAGAGAAGAAAAGGAGAGATTGGAAAAGGAGAAGTGGGAAAGAGAAGAAAAGGAGAGATTAGAAAATGAGAAGAGAGAAAGAGAAGAAAGGGAGAGACTGGAAAAGGAGAAGAAGGAAAGAGAAGAGGTTGAGCAGAGGCTTGAAAAAGAAATGAGAGAGCAGGAAGAAAAAGAGACATTAGAGAAGGAAAGAAAGGAAAAAGAAGAGAAGGAACAAACTAAAAGAGAAATGAAAGAAAGAGAAAAGCTTGCTAAGGAAGAGAGAGAACTGAAGGAAAAAGAGAAGAAAGTGAATGAGGGCGAGGGAGGAGAAAAGGGAAAGAGACCAGGAAGACGGAGAGCAGGGCCAGGGAGGAAAGAAAATGAGAGCAAGGAGGATGAAGAATTGGAAGATAAAAATGGACAGATGGAGAACGCTGAGAGAACGTCCATGAAGAAGGAAGAAGAACCAGGAGAGACCGCAAAGGTGAAACCTAGCAGAGGTAGAAGACCAGGCAGGAAATCCACAGCACCCCCTGCTGGTACAGAGGAATCGGTGTCTGCAGATGTTCCAGCCAAAAGAACGCGTTCCCGCTCAAATTCTTCAAACTCCGTCAGCTCAGAACAATCTCTCCTCTCCACGCTGGACGAGCAGACGAGAGGCCATGGCAGAGGAAGGGCCCGAGGGAGGAAACCAGCGGAGGAAAAGGTGGAGAACAGCAGGCCGTCAGGTAGAAGAAAAACAGTGATGGCACAGTCGACTGAGATGGAGCAGGATGCTGGTCCTTGTGCTGTGACCCAGAACAAAGCGAAGGGAGGGAGAGGGAGGAAGTGTATGAAAGTAGAAAAGCCGGACGAAGAAGCTCCACATGAGCCACCGGCCACGCCGCGGGGCCGAGGAAGAGGGGGTAAACGTCCTGACCCAGGTGATGTTACTGTAGATGCCACTGAACAGACCCACCAAGAGAAGGACAAATCAAACACAGTGTCTGTCAATGAGCACAGTGTCATAAGCCAGACCCCCAGCAGAGGGCGCAAGAGAAGTGCTGAGACCACCCTGGCAGAATCTCCTCAGCCAACTTCTAAGACTCCTCGCCGATCGTTAGCCAGTCAGACACACAAGGTAAAGAATTTTTAGGAATTCAAACAAATAGACCATGTACTTCAGTTCCCCCTTACCCTGATGGGACAGCGGTAGCACACTGGCCTCTGAACCAGAAGGTTGCAAGTTTGATTCCATGGAGTGAAGCAGGTGTCCAGGTGGTTAGGGAGTTGCCCCTGTGATCAGAGGGTTGTGGTTCAAATCCCGGTACTGCTGGTGGCACCACTGAGATACGCTTGAGCAAGGTACCATCCCCACACACCCTGGGTAGGTTGGTGGCAGACCACTGCTTCACTTGGTGAATGAATTTCACACTGTGTCCAGTGCTGCGTTCCCCTGTGACTATAAGGGGCTACTTAACTTTACAAGTAATGGAAACTTAGCATCAGGATTATATCGTAACATGCCTCAAAATAGGTTGTCGTCCAGTAATCTCTAATAGACTCACGTATACGGTTTCTGATACTGATATCAGACTGATATTTGATATGGTGCTTATCCATAAACATGGATTAAAGTGTGTTGTACATCAGCCTTGGGCTGATAACACCACATAGTTATTTATTCTGACAAACTCCAGTACCTCCAGTGGAAAGTAAAATGGACAGTCTAGTCCAGTAGAAGGGTCATAAAGTGCTAGGGTAAGGTCCTGTGTCACATACACAGTTTACAGAAATAAGAAGATTGTCTTTTGTGAGTCATACAGTGTCAGAAACGACACAAGCGAGTTAATAACTTTGTTACTGAACAACTCAAATCTTTCTGTTTCAGGTTTTGTTTACAGGAGTGGTGGATGAGGATGGGGAGAAGGTGCTGGTGCGTTTGGGGGGTGGGCTGGCGAAGGGTGTGGGTGATATGACACACTTAGTGACTGATAAAGTCCGCCGCACCGTCAAGTTCCTGTGTGCTGTGGCCAGAGGAGTGCCCATTGTTACCCTGGACTGGCTGACCAAGGTGAAGGACTATAACCGTTTTCTTGTGGCACATCTATGGTGTACTGGTGTTGGTGATGGCCATGCTTTGGTAAAGTTAAAATAAATATATATTAAATGGGTATTCTGTAGTTTCAAAGGAGAGGCTGAATCTGAAGTGACCACAAATTCAGTATTTTGACATGTTAACAATTGTAACAAAATATTGTTTTTTTTATCCTCATCTGTCACTCCCTCTCCTTCAGTGTGGTAAAGCAGGGACCTTCCTCTCCTGTACTGAGTTCTTGGTAAAGGACAGGGAGCAGGAGAGGAAATTCAACTTTAAACTGCAGGAGGCCCTGAAAGTGGCCAGTCGTCAGCCCCTATTACAGGTACTTATTTCATCGTCTAAAGTCTTATGAAAATCCTTCTTTCCACAGGTTAAACACCAGTTTTCATCACATTCAGTGAGAGCAATACTGCCTGCACTTTCCACCCAATGAGCAGATATATTCTGTCTACAGTCAATGATTTCAGTCTCTTGCGCTCATCTGTACAGCTAAGGGATTCTTGATATAGTAGAACTTTGCTGTTGCTTTTATTAGTTTGCTGCTCATTGATTAAATCTCCCACACTGTCAAATGTAGTTTGCGAATGATGCTCAACGTATCGCTAGGGAACATTTAAAAGCATTAATTGAAAGAAAAGGCTCTGAATTTCTCATTCTTTCAAAGGTTGCAAACAGCTGAGCTTCAGCCTATACCACAAGTTCAGTAGGAATTTCCTTTACAGGATGAAATACAGTATAAGCGCCAATCAGTCTGTCTTTGTATACGCTAGTACCTTTGAGTACCTTTTCAGAACTGAAATTCAATACTCAGCCACGCTAATATGATGTAGTTATGAAGCGGAATCTGCCTACAGGGTTATGAGATTCATGTGACGCCCTCTGTGAAGCCCGAGCCATCTCACATGAAGGACATCATCACCTGCTGTGGTGCCCGCTACCTTCCCAAGATGCCCTCAGCTCACAAGGTAACACACTCAGTCGGTTCCCTAAAGCCATGGTGTTTCTCCTGACTGGTGGCACCACACATGGGTGCCTGATTATTTGGAGTGGGGGAACCAAGTTAAAGAAATTTTGAAAACCACAAACCATTTGAGAAAAAAACTATATGGTATAATTTCACAGGTGTATTCTTGCGTAATTATTCTGTAAAAGTCATTCATAGTGGTTTGATGTGAATGCTGCACTGTAGAAAAACTTGTAGGTTCAAAATTGTTCTATAAAACTTTTTTTCAGAAAAAAAAGGTTACGAATACACTGCCTGCTGCCCAATATGTTGTTTTACAATAATTTTGAGAATGTTTTTTTGGTCTAAAAGGCCACGTGCACCTTCAACCTCCTCCTTCATCAGAACACGTTTTCTTAGCAAGCGTGTTTCCCTCTCTTTCCCAGGCTCAGGCGGTGGTGGTGTCGTGTGAGGAGGACAGGGCTCTGTGTAGTAAGGCTCTGAGTTTGGCTGTGCCTGTGGTCAGTGCTGAGTTTTTGCTGACCGGTATCCTGCAGCAGAAAGTGGACCTGCAGACACATGCGCTCTCTGCCTCTCCTGCCGCCGCATCCAAACCTGCCAGCCAGGGCCGCAGGAAGTAGTCTGGTGGTAGAGATATCCTATGCTTTTAATAGATGCAAGATCTAATTCCTTTTCTCCTGATCATGTTAGAATCATGTTTCCTGAAAGCTGCTATTGACTGTGAAGAGATGGCTGATGCTCCACAGTGCTAACTGTCCAGTCATTTTTAACGTTGCTCTCAAATAAACAGTTATTTGCAAAGTCAAAGAAAATCGTGCCTTTTCCAACATTTTGGCTTGTGTTATGCTTTCTTCACCGCTGCAAACAGGAAGGAACCGACTTTTCAACATTTCAATAATTCAGTTCATACTGGTTTAGTGTCTGTTCTAGAAACTTACCATTTGTAATTTTTCCAGAAAATGCACAATTTTTCCCAGAAGACTATTGCAATTACAAATGTTTTGGTTTCTTTAAACGTGTTCATTTCCTTTGTGTGCATTGGATCAACACAAAAAAGCTGGGAAAAAAGCCAAATTTGACATAATTTCACACAAAACTGAAACAATGGGCGGGATAAAATTATTGCCAACTTTTCAAAATTGTTGGTAAATTGTTTTATCTCAAGCACATGATGCTCATTCAAACTCACACGTGCCAAGAAATAGGTAATAGCCACCACACCTGAAGCCTGTTAAAATGGAGAAAGGTTGACTCCACCTTTCTGTTGTGTGTCTGTGTGTGCTACACTAAGCATGGAGAACAGAGAGAAAAACAGGGTATTGTCTGAGGAGTAGAGAACAAAAATTGTGGAAAAATATCAACTCTGGAGTCCATCTCCAGAGATCTTCATGTTCCTTTGTCCACCGTGTGCCACATAATTAACACATGGCACTGTGGCTAATCTCCCTTGACGTGGATGGAAGAGAAAAACTGATAAAAGACTGCAACGCAGGAAAGTCCAAACGGTGTATAAACAGCCGCAATCAACATCTAAATTAATTCAAGCTGTTCTGCAGACTCAGGGTGCAACAGTGTCAGCTCGAACTGTCCATTGAAATGAAATGAAATGCTATGGCAGGAGACCCAGGAGACCCCCACTGCTGACACAGAGACATAAAAAAGCATGACTACAGTTTGCCAAAATGTACTTGAGGAAGCCAAAAATTCTGGGAGAATGTCTTGTGGACAGATGAGACCAAGGTAGAGGTAGTTGGTAAAGCACACCATTCTACTGAAAGAATGGTGTTCAAAGAAAAGAACACAGTACCTCTGGCACTGGGTGCTTTGACTGTGTGCAAGGCATCATAAAATCTAAAGACGGCATCAGAGGTCATAGGTCTTCCAGTAGGACAATGACCCCAAACATACTGTAATGAGTATCTGTTTCTGATAGAATGCGTATGGAGAGATCTCAAAATTGCTGTTGCGTGTTTTCTTTGGTATAAGCAGTAAATACAGTAATAATTTAGTTTACAGTAATATAAATACATGGCTTTAAGAAGAACAAAATGAAAAACACGAGAACATTTGAAACGCACCATGGGGGAAATTCTGGACTGCCGCTGCATTAAAGGGCAGTAGCCAATCAGCAGCAAAGAGAAATAAATAGCATTCTCGGATTGGCTCCTTTCAAACCTCCCGCCTCTTGATTACAGCGGTATTTCACCGTCCCAGGACGCTTTCTTTGTGTTTCTCTGGACAGTACCAAAACGTGTATGGTTATATTTTATCTGGAAATGTAATTGAATACCAAATAATAATTTAGCACTAAAATGCATGAAAAATATTTTGCCACAAAAAAAGCTGTGACCTTCGGCTTGTCCGCCACACCCCCTCGTCCTCGAACTGGTTATTTATGTCTGGGC
>JBBPDE010024248.1:0-10663 GCA_037974605.1 Nannopetersius ansorgii
TTTATTTTCCTTTATTTATTTTGATGTAGTATATTTGAATGTATTTTATTTTACTTTATTTTGAATTATTTTGTTTATTTTATTATAGTTTAGTTTATCCGCTGTGAACCTTTATTTTGAAGACCCGTCCTGTGTGTTGTGGTGAGTGTTTTTCTGGTGAGAAAAATAAAAATAAAAAATATTCTGTGTTAAAATCGAGTCACATTTAGGAAAACGTGAATTGTTCTGACAGTTTGGTAAAGTTTGTTCTGATTTGAGGTTAGGAGCCGGTTAGTCTGTCAGGAGGTTGTTTTTTGGAGTATTTGGGTCGTTAGCTATTTTGCTAAAGTAGCTTCAAGACCTTACACTCTTTTATTATTATTATTATTATTATTATTATTATTATTATTATTATTATTATTATTATTATTAGGGGTGGTGGTAGTAGTAGTAGTGGTTAGTAGTATTATTATTTATTAATCACTGCTGTTTAAATATTTTTTTATCCTTAGAGTCCGTTAATCTTCCTACTCCTCATTAACTAAACCAGATATTAACCTGAGGAATATGGAGATTATATGGAGTATATGGAGTTTTAAACATAATAATATTAATAATAGTATGTTTCAATTTTGGTGTTTTTTGACATTTTAATCACACAGGTCAGGTCTGTTTCTGGGTCTAATTTGTGTTTTTTGTTTCTGCAGGAGCTTCTCTGAGGAGGATGGGTCTGTACTGAAGTCACAGTTTGGGGGGAAAAAAGTGGATTTTATAGTTTGTTTAGTAAATAAGAAATATGTGAACATTCGTACAATCAGTCAAGCTGCTCAGTTCCAGCATTAACCCAATTAACTAATTTCTGTCTGCAATTTACTACTACTACTATTATTATTATTATTTTTATTATTATTAGAGGTAATAGTAAAAAGGGTGCTGTTCATGTAAGGATTAATATTTAATCACTTTAGACCAGTCAGTACTTGTTCATCTGCATTTTTTCTAATCAGACTAAATTTAATATAAAGTTTCCCCAAACCATCTTAACACAAGGATCTTGCTAGAGCGAGTATCACAGTGAACACTCAATACATGAGCCTCGATACAGGAAAGCCAATAACAGAGCTCATTTACCTATATCAGTCTTAAAGGCACAGTAACAGAAACAGTCTGTTTAATTCTATGGAATAAAGTCATTGTGGTAGTCGGGAGTAAGGAACTCATTCTGTGATTCAGTCCATAGTTAAGGCTCCGTATCTGAGGACTGGTGTGAGTGTAGTGTTCTGCATTTGTTCCAGATGGTGAGGAGAAAGTCTATGGTGGCTGTGAAGGCCCAGATGCTTTGTATGTGAAGCTCATCTCCTCAGATGGGCATGAGTTCATAGTGAAGAGAGAACACGCCTTAACCTCCGGCACCATTAAAGCCATGCTGAGCGGCCCGGGTGAGTCTAAATCACAGTGATGTGGATCAGCACCAGCCTGAACAATGAGAACGTTAGTGAGGTCAGGTACTTAAATCCAGCATCAGTATCTGACCTCACTAATGCTCTCATACATTCAAATCCGCACAGCAATGTTCCAGCATCAGTATCTGACCTCACTAATGCTCTCATACAATCAAATCCGCACAGCAATGTTCCAGCATCAGTACCTGACCTCACTAATGCTCTCATACAATCAAATCCTCACAGCAATGTTTCAGCATCACTAATGCTCTCAGGCACACTACACCAATAGGAGTCCTTGGGAAAGACTCCTAACTCTACATTCCCTCTCTTCTGTGATACGTAAAAGATGTCCTTTGAATAGAAGTTTCTGGTAAACGTAAAGATATAAATGTAAGTATTTCAGTGTCGCGTCTGATTTGGATTTTTAAACTGAAGTCTTCTTTTCTTTCTTGGCTTCAGGTCAGTTTGCCGAAAACGAAACAAATGAGATAAATTTCCGTGAGATTCCGTCCCATGTTCTTTCCAAAGTGTGCATGTACTTCACCTACAAGGTTCGTTACACAAACAGCTCCACGGAGATCCCAGAGTTCCCCATCGCGCCCGAGATCGCGCTGGAACTGCTGATGGCCGCCAACTTTTTAGACTGTTGAGTAGGTTTATTCAAACCTGCGGGGTAAACTGTGAGTACGGAGACGATCTGAAACGTTTGTTTGTTTGTATTTGCACTGATTTTGCACTGATGTTTGATCACAAAGGTGTGTTTATCATGCAGAGACGCTTACCTGGTTGTACGCTCTCATTACATGCTTTAATAGTGATGCTTTTAATGCATTTTATCAGGTTCTAATGCATTAATACGTGAGCGATCATCTCATGGTTGTAGTTTGAAGACATTCTATGTTTAAGCATAAAAGAAAAAAGTATTTTTTCTTCTCTTTTGCATCATTTGTTCTGCTTTTATTGTTACAGAAGTGAAACTAAGTGCCATCTTTTAGTATAATTTGCAATAGTTCAGTTCTCTCACAGCATACATCGCTATGATGGATAATTATATAAACAGTGTCTCATAAAACATGTTTAGCCAAAGAATACACTTAAATATGGCATTTTTATGCAGATCTTTTATTTAAGTTGGGGAAAAAAACAGAAAAGGTGCCATAACTTAACATCACCTGACCTCACTAATGCTCTCATACAAGCAAATCCCCACAGCAATGTTCCAGCATCAGCACCTGACCTCACTATTGTTCTCATACAAGCAAATCCTCACAGTAATGTCCCAGCATCAGCACCTGACCTCACTAATGCTCTCATACAAGCAAATCCTCACAGCAGTGTTCCAGCATCAGCACCTGACCTCACTATTGTTCTCATACAAGCAAATCCTCACAGTAATGTTCCAGCATCAGCACCTGACCTCACTAATGCTCTCATACAAGCAAATCCTCACAGTAATGTTCCAGCATCAGTACCTGACCTCACTAATGCTCCCATACAACCAACTCCTCACAACAATGTTCCAGCATCAGCACCTGACCTCACTAATGCTGTCATACAATCAAATCCTCACAGCAAAGTTCCAGCATCAGTACCGGACCTCACTGATGCTGTCATACAATCACATCCTCACAGCAATGTTCCAACATCAGTACATGACCTCGCTAATGCTCTCGTACAATCAAGTCTTCACAGCAATGTTCCAACTTCACCTGACCTCACTAATGCTCTCATACAATCAAGTCCTCACAGCAATGTTCCAACATCAGTACATGACCTCGCTAATGCTCTCGTACAATCAAGTCCTCACAGCAATGTTCCAACATCACCTGACCTCACTAATGCTCTCATACAAGCAAATCCTCACAGCAATGTTCCAGGATCAGTACCTGACCTCACTAATGCTCTCATACAATCAAATTCTCACAGCAATCTTCCAACATCAATGTTATCTCTCTTCTTGTTCCTGCTTTCTGTTTGTTGGTTCCTGCTGTTGGATTCTGTGTTGTAATTTGGAGTTTAATGATTTGTGTACTACTGTCTGTCTTATGCTGTTTGTTGTGTGTCTGTACTATTTTGTAAAGCAACCTTGAGAATGACACTATCTAAATAAAAGTACTATTATTGTTATCTTTATCTGACCTCAGTAATGCTTTCATACAATCAAACCCTTCTCCTCTCTGGACCCACAAACCACATCCAGCTCTTCATTAAGGTAGATCAGACTTGTGGACCTGGTTTAGGACAAAGTATGATGTATTGAGAGTTTAAAAAAATGAACTGAACTTCTTTATTACAGTGGTTCAGACTTGTGATGGCAGGTCAGTCTGTGTTTTTTTTAACCATCAAATACACCCAAACTTTGCAGAGTAAAAGAACAGTTGCTTCATTAAATCATAACAAATAATTATTATTACTTATCGGCATGATAATAGCATGATAATAGTAAAAAAAAGTATACTACTGTATACATATATAACAATAATCATTTTTACTATAGTAATAGTTTTAGAAGTAGATCAATGGTAATAAAGTAATTGTTATAAAATGATAATGGTAATTTAATTAATTGATAGTCTTTTCATTGTGTCAGACGTATGTGTGAATGTGTGAGTGTGTATGTACGTATATTTGTGTGTATGCGTGGGTGAGTGTGTGCGTGTGTATGCGTGGGTGAGCGTGTGCGTGCGTGTGTGTGTGTGAGATGCTGGGGTTGCCACCATGGCGTCGATGCAGGTAAGCTGTGTAGGTCCGTCTCACCTGTTCACCTGTTTTATTTCTTCTTGTTGTTTGTTTATGTTTGTTTGCATATTCCTCTGTTAGTGTTTCGCTGTGTATTTGTGTTTGTTTATTTGGTCACATTAATATTTCTCTGACCCAGAATAATGCCTTCCTGCACTTGCCGGCGGCTCCTTCAGCAAAATTAATGAACAAAATAATATTTTTTCATTTAAAAGACACTATTTAGGTCATAATCCGTATAAAATATTTACACTTTGTGTTTTTAATCGTGCTAATGTTGCGTTAGCTGAGTTTGTGGAACTCTTGTGGTCCACCTTAAATCCTGCAGTGGTTTGGATTACAGGCAGTGTGTGACGACACAGTCAGCAGAGTGGACCCTGCGGCGCTATTTAAGGTGGACTCGGCTTCGGTAGCTTAGCCTTGAGATAAAATACGCTTATCTATCGTTGTTCTTATAAACTTTTTTATAAACTCTAGACCTATTATTCATTTAATAATATGTCAGACTTTTAAAATATATTTGGTTTGCTGTTCGGGTGTTCTTTTTAAGATTTAAAGCAAAATTGAAAGCAAAAACCAGGATTATTTCTGTCCTCTTTCGGTCCAAACAGGTAACGATTCCACATAAAGTGGGTTGAAACACAAAACCGAGAGGTTAAAAACAGGATTAAAAGCTTTTTTAACCAAGCTGCATTACAGTAAGGTTATAAAAAAAATTCGGTTAATTTTCTGAACTAAAATAATATAATTATTAAGCTCTTAAATTCCCAAATTATTTGTAATGCACCTTGAGTCTTATTGTTTGCCTTCTTCAGGCTGTTGCTTGAGGTTTTTCACACAATAAAAAGTCTCGTAAAAGTTTGACAAAAAAGTCTAATATACCTGTCATATTTTGTATGAATTTGTATGATTTTTTTAGATTGGTTATAGAGCCTTCTGTAGAACTTTATTTATAATGCGAAAAGCATTGTTTCCCCTCATAATTCAGTGTTTAAAGCAGCTTAGAGAGTGTTTGTTCTGAAACAAAAGTTCATTTCTTTCCAGTGGAGGTAAATGGAACCAGACGTCTCCAACACAAATCCAGTCGTTTTATTCTCTATCGCCCCCCAGTGAAGCACCACGTGTCTCTGAGTGTTTAAATGGATGTTGATAAAATAGTGAATCTGAACTAAATCACTTTTCCGTAGGGACAATTTTACCTCATGACGCCCTGCATGTATTCTTCCACCATTAAAGAGTTTAGTTTTAGAACCAGCATCTTCTCAAAACTAGAACAACATCTCATGGGTCAGGTGGTGCAACCAGAACCATTTGATGGAATAACTTTCTGTGAGGATCTTTTAGAGGCAGACGTCTGGTTCCACTCGCCTCCACAGTGAACAGTCTGAACGTCAATTTTTTTAGCTCACACGCTGAATTAGCTTGTACTTTATATTTTGTTAAATCATTGTTATTTCTATCTATTTTCCCTCAGAAAAGGCTCCAGAAGGAACTGCTGGCCTTGCAGAGTGATCCCCCTCCTGGAATGACTCTGAATGAGAAGAGCGTGCAGAACACCATCACACAGTAAGTCCACTGCCGCTGCAAGGAACGACAAATATGAAGCACCAGTTTGACAGCAGGCTGCCCAACTTGTTGGTCCTGTTGAGTTTTTGTTTCTATAATCCGGGAGGAGCTTCGCTACAGATGCTCTGATCAACAGAGTGCCGCTCTGTCCCTCCACTGTTCCAATCCAGCATCCATACATATATATATATATATACGGAGATATATAATATATATGAAAGTGTGTATATACAGTAACTTTATATACACTTTAATTTAATTTTTAACAGTTTAATACATTACCCTTAACGAAAATATAAAGATAAACCCGAGGTTTAAATATGGAAAAGTTACGAACGAGAGAGACAGAGAGAGAGAGTGTAAGAGAGAGCAAGAGAGAGAGAGACGATCTGTGCACTCCAGAACGAGAGAGCAAGAGAGAGAGATACAGAGAGAGAGAGAGACACACACTCTGGAAAAGTCATGAACGAGAGAGAGAGAGAGACACACTCTGGAAAAGTCATGAACGAGAGAGAGAGAGACGCACTCTGGAAAAGTCATGAACGAGAGAGAGAGAGACACACTCTGGAAAAGTCATGAACGAGAGAGAGAGAGACACACTCTGGAAAAGTCATGAACGAGAGAGAGAGACAGAGAGAGCGCACGCGAGAGAGAGATATGCGTGCTCCGGTAAAGTCACGAACTAGAGAGAGACAGATATAGAGAGAGCGCGCGAGAGACAAATGCACAGAGAGAGAGAGAGCGACAGAGAGAGAGACACATAGAGAGAGAGAGTAAGAGAGAGCCCTACGGCCATGCAGGGGGAGCCAGAAGAACTAAAATAAGTTAAAAAAAACTAATTGGCACGAAAAAAGCAAAAAAAAAGCAGAGAATATTTGCAGGTTCTGCATTGTTTTGAATATTTCCGCGTAAAACGATCAGTTTTGTTCTAAAAAAAAATGCGTGTGACTGGATCCGCGAGTCCAGATCCGCGTAAGACTGGGGGTTTACTGTATATGTATGTATAAAGATGGACAAATTGCAGGATTCAGGAAAAACTAATGTATTGTCTTTGGTGTATTTTAATAATAAAAAATAAACAGCTGAGTGTGTGTTTCTGTGTTTTGCAGGTGGATTATAGATATGGAAGGAGCCTCTGGGACTATTTATGAAGGAGAAAAATTTCAGCTGCTTTTTAAATTCAGTAGTCGATACCCCTTCGACTCGCCTCAGGTACGCTGCCATCGGGGCTCTTTTTTCACACTGATTAAATTATTCAGTTACACGCTGGGGGGGTGCTATACCATGAGGTGTCGCTGCCGAGGGGCTGAAAGGTGAGTAGATAAGCCCAGTACTGATATCCCACAGTGCAGCACCGCCTCCATCATGTCATTGACATTATGTCACAATTGATGATTTTCAATATTCATTTTTACTAGGGGTGTCAAAAAAAGAATGTAATTAATGACATGCTCACTGACTAATTAATCAGAATTAATCACACGTTTTTTATGGTAACATTTGTGGCAAAATGTTTTTAAACCTCTGGCCTTCCTGTGGGACCTTTGTGTCCACATCAATAAAATACTCCAATACATCCAATTATAACACTCAACTCCCTCATGGCCACTTTTGGCCAATTGAAACCCATGAAAACTACATTTTTAAAGTCCTTGTTATTTACACTGTTAAATCATACAATTTAGGTTAAATGCATTAATTCTCAACACTTGAGAAATGTAGTGGTTTCTACCAGATTTCAGATCAATCATTTATCCATTTTTGGCCAAGCAAGCAATTTTATATAATTAAGCTTAGCATGATGGCGTACTACACTCCAACGGAGCAAATGAATGACACAGTTTTGACATAGGTGTGACCTTAAGGAATAAATATTTGATACTTATGACAAGAACTGATGTTAGTTAAAAACTTTATGTAGTAAAAATAGAAATAATTTATAAAAATGTATATAAAGATAGCCACGAAGAAGCTGAATGTATAATAAAAATGAGGAGGGCCAGAGGGTTAAACTGTTCGTGTGGAGTAATGGTCACAATCAAAAATTGCTGAGGGAAATTTTTTTTTAAAAGGCTTCAGCAATATCAATGATAGAACGATAGAGTCAATCAAAAAGGTGCAGTATAAGCCAATGTACAGACAAGCGCGGACGTCTGAAGCATTTTAATCTGGGGCGTCTGGACTGGGTTGCGGGGTGTGAGGGAGTTGTAGTGTAGTGTTTTCCCGGGGCAGGAGGGGCACATGTTGCACGCAGCATCCCGCCTGTTTCATTAATGGGGAAACAAAACTAATGATTTTACTAGTTATTATACAAGACATCTCAAGTCTGGGATCAGGGGCTGTTCTGGCTCGGACCGCTGGGTTCGCTCCTCAACTCTTTGCGTTAAGGTGATAATTTGCACTTGATGTTTTCCGATAATACAAAAATTCCTTTTAGCATGAACTGCAGATAACAATACTCCTAGCAGTAGCTCCAGTTTGGAACTAAAGAAGATGATGATAATAATAATAATAATAATAATAATAATACATTTTATTTGATACACTTTATTTGTCACAAATCTCAAAGTGCATGGTGAATAAATTACTTAAAAAATATATATAAACCCCAAATTAATATGCTGCAATTTAAACCGAGCTAACCCCCCCCCCCCCCCAAAAAAAAATCCTTTCAGACCTGAACGTGTCTCGGGTCCTTTGCTGTGCTGGTGTGTTCCTGCAGGTTTGATGTTTCTGTTTGTCCTGAAGTTTCAGGGCAGGTCTGATATCCCACCTGGGCTCTTTCCTGTGTGTGTCTGAGCAGGTAATGTTCACAGGAGACAACGTCCCTGTCCATCCCCACGTGTACAGCAACGGTCACATCTGCCTGTCCATTTTAACAGAGGACTGGTCCCCAGCGCTCTCGGTGCAGTCCGTCTGTCTCAGCATCATCAGCATGTTGTCCAGCTGCAAAGAGAAGGTGAGAACAGGACGGTCCCTAACAGGCTGTGTTTACACTCAGGTGTTTAAATGGTCCTTTCCAGCTTAAGCAATTTCCTCCAGGATCAATTACGTTTTCTGATGGGACTGGAGGAAATGGACAAAACCGCTATGTATTGTGATTTAATATATTAAAGGGCCCATATCATCACTCTTCTCTAATGAAAAAAGTATTAATTCAGATTCTGAAAATCAGAATCCGAAATTTTTATTGATCCTGAAGGCAGCAGCTTCATTATAGAGGATAAACATCAGTTGATGACGTACTTATGACTTAAATGTGTGATTCACAAACCTGCACAAACAGGAAGAAAATGTAGAACACAGGCCCTTTAAATTCACCCTCTTTCTACTAGACCACCAGCTGCATATGAGTATTGCACCCATAAATGATCTTCAGTATGTCAGTATAGTAATCCTCACCTGGGCTCTGAGCCTCACACCTCACCTGGTTCCTGCCCTCACACCCTTAACACACTGCCATCTTAGAAAAGGACAGAATATTTTGACTGTCATCGCAATACTCAGGAATGTACAGTGCAAGGAGATAAGAATTGCCACTCTGGCCACTCTGTAGATGCTTATCTCTTGTAACTATAAGCATAAAATATATAATTCAAAAACCAAAGTGTGATATATAAGGGGAAACCAGTCGAGTATAGAATGTATCTGCTGTACCAGAACAGACCAGTGTATGATGAGAATAAATAGATCTAGCAGTGTGGATGTGAAAAATAAAAATAATAGAAATAACTGTATTGGTATCAGCAAGTCAGTATCAAGAATAAAGAATTAAGACACAGTGAACAGTATTGAACGAACATTCAGACTGATCTGTAGTTGCTGAGTTAGTTTTATTAGGGATTTGACTTTGAGTTTTGACTTTGACTTTGATTTCATACCAGGAAATAGCAGTTTTTCAGTCTGGTTGTGCCCGGCGAGCCCTATCAAAGAAAATCAAATTTTCCTCATTCTTTTTCTGAAATATGTAAACGTTGTTAGTTTTGTTTTGTTCCTCTTAAAGCCCTGTATTTTCATTACTGTTTATTAATGTATTACTGTATTTACCTGCTTATATCAAATAAAATGCCTGTGCATGAATTACAGTACAGTCTATACAGGGGTAACATCGGTATTTACATTCTAGCACTGCGACAGTTGTTCAAAAACCATACAGTATGGATACGGGTTTACCTTTAAAATTTCTTTAAGGGTAATGTATTAAGCTGAGTTTAAAATGAAATTAAAGTGTTTTAAGAGTGTATTTGGGCACATATTTAGGCTTTACACCATAAAAAAAGACAGACTTCTTTTTTTAACTGCATCACAGCTTTGCATTTTTTACTACGTTCCAAGAGCACCTGCGTATAGTGAAAAATCGCCTTAATGTGTTTTGGATTTTTAAAAAAAAAAAGCCTGTTTTTATAGTGTAAACCCTGAAAATGCCCCCAAATATGCTCCCGGAACACTTACATTTCATTTTAAACTCAGTTTAATGCATTACCCTTAAAGAAAATGTAATGTTAAATGTAATGTAATGTTAAACCCGTATTTAGCTCTTTTAATTTAAATTCCTCGCAACTCGGAAGGTCACAGGACAAAAGTATTGGGACACCGTGGAGAGTTGAACGTTTTGTGGGGAATAACCCCTGATCTACTGGGGATAAAAACACAAATGCAGGGTCATTGGAAAGGTCACCTGGAGATCAGTTGAACTGTGGAGTTTGAGGTGTCTGAGTGCTTGCACCGCAGAGAATCTTCAAATGTAGTCGGGGGTTCACTGTATATGTAGGATGGTTGTAAGATATGAGCTCTTTTTAAATTTTGGTTGATTATGAAGCATAAATAGTATCATTTAAAAAAAGTGTTTTTGCTTGTATATTCAATTCAATTCAATTTTATTTATATAGCGCTTTTTACAATGGTCATTGTCACAAAGCAGCTTTACAAAATGA
>JBBPDE010024302.1:0-10661 GCA_037974605.1 Nannopetersius ansorgii
GTGAATGGGTTAAATGCAGAGGGTGAATTTCGTGCTGTTCACACTGTGTGCAGTGGTGTGTTCACGTATGACCGAATTATCACTTTCACTTCACTTTCACTTTAATAAGTGCCTGAGAATGTGAGCAAGAACGGTACGTTGATACGTCAACTAATGGGAGCCATCTTCTGCAAGCAGTTATGCTAGAGACAACAGAACCAGTGTTGCTATTTTCACAATAGACATGTTAAGTTATATTAAGCATGATAGCTAATAGTTAATATTTACAAGCATCATACTTGCATGGGGGAAAAAAATTGCTTGTCTAAATTAATCGGTGTACATTTAGACATATTTTGTGTATTCAAAATGTGGAGTACTGGCATAGGGGAGTATTTTTTCTTTCGTTTGAATTGCTTTCTAGATAGGTTATTAACTGGCATAACTCTCAAATCATGATAGGCTCAGCTCAGTCTCGGGTGTGATCCACAGTAATAACTGCTTCGACGCTGGAATGTAGGTTTCCTCACATTGACTGCTCATTTCAGGTCCTTCCACAACATTTCTATTGGGTTAAAGTCAGAACTTTATTCTTCTATCTTGGGTAGAACATCTTGTGTGTTTAAGGGTCTTGTTGTGTAAACCATTTTCCCCAGAGATTCAGATCACAGACAATTCGACATTTTCTTTTAGAATTTAATGGTTGATAAATTATGTCATGTCATTCTGACCCTGGAGTTCCTTTTGGAGGAGAGTGGCTTTCCCTTTGCAACCCTGCAGCCTATTGCTGCTCTCCTGACGCGCACAGGCACACACCCCTCTAATTTCACTGCCAAGTCACTCACATATTTAATATCAGATCTTATTACTCAGTAAATAAATGACAAAGCAGAATATGTTTGTCTCATTTGATTAACTGGGCACTCCTTATCAATTTTTAAAACTTGTATTAACATCTAATGATGCTTTAGGTTGTTCATCATTAGATGTTCATATGTTTATTTATTGAGAAATAAAGAAAAATTCATAAGGGTTCGTACACCACCAAGACTGCACTTAAGGCACGGTGTAATGTAAAGGTACACTTTTACACTCCTCATAATCTTAGTACAGAAAAAAAACCCAAATCATGACAAGAAAAAGAGATGGAAATAGTGTATTTTTATAAGAATCAGACTGACGCCATATTCGAACATACATTTAAGAGCTTTCATCTTAAATAAAAATATTTAGTTATAGTTTTATTCTACAGTAATTTTTTGCAATTAATGCTCTTCTAAGAGCGTTTAAAATGTGCAGTGTTGTACAGGTCTGTTTAAAAGTTCTGACCTATGACTTCACATCTGTTCTGCTTGCAGGATCAACAGCACATAAGCAAACACACAGGGATAAACACAAGCTATGAGAGGGCTGCAGACTGGTATTCACAGGAGACACAGTTTCCCCATGTAATTTGGTATCTGTTCAGCTATCATAGCACCCAAACAGGTTCGTTTCGTTACCATACACACGTGTAACAAAAGCCAGCAAAAAGCGCTTGGAGGCGTTAGCATAAACAGGGCCTGATTGACTCAGCATCCAAGGCATTTCAAGAGACAGGCTGAAACGTTTCATTCAAATGTTGCTTCTAAAAACAAATCACTGCACAACACCCTAAATACAGGAACTACAGTAGATTACCACAATACTTAACTCCCATACTCACACACAAACACTTTACATGTCGTTTCTGTCCATGCACACTTTCCCTTGAGAATACTTCAGTGCACAAATGCAGACACAGCAAGTAAAGGGAAGGTGTAAAATTCCATTGAGGGCCTTAAGTCCATACTTCAAAAGAATTACTTCTACATCGTATATCCACCCAATACACAATCAAGGACATTTGAACATGTTGTTCAGCTTCACGGATGACTCAAAAGATCTTGCTACAGGTTCTTGCTAAGATCACACAAAAAGTAGTTCTATTCCAGTGAACATCAGAAACACAGGTGCTGCACTCCATATTCACAAAAAGACAGCACTACTTTAAGGTCTCTAAAAGGATCCTGGTTTAAAAAAGCTCAGCATATTTCCACACACTCCAAACTGCTTCAGGCTTCAAGGTCTTAAGCATCTGAGTGCATTTCTAAGAGGGAAAAAACCATAAGGTATAGCATGGTCACTGTTACATGTTTCCTATTTTAGTTACTATTTTATTTCCTATTTCAGATATTCATCTGCATGCTTGAGGGACGAGGTCAGTCTCAGGTTGATTAGATCAATTCTACACAAATCAAGATGAAGATAAATAGAATTTTAAATAACTTAATATCCCTTATGGAATTTATGTAGGGAAAAACATATAAAATTATCATGCACTAATTCCATAAAATGCAGTGTGCTCAAAAGTACAAAGCAAGAAAAAGATCATCACAACTGCTTCATAACTAGGGGGGGGGGGTGCAGGACTGTGGTCAGGCTACTCCTTAAACTCCTTTTTTGTGGTCCAGAAGCTGGTGGAAAAAAATTATTAACAGCCTTACTATTATTAGTTTTTAATTACTGTGTCTTCAAGGAAATCTGTTTGGAACAAAAGAACACATTTGACACATGTGGCTACTTCAATTCAACAGTGAGTCTCATATCAGCATTTTGACTGCAAAAAAAATAAACATTTAAGCTGCCTGATTGCATAATAAAAGTGCCACCACAACTCCAAATAAGCCACCATGCAACAGGTGACCTACAACCAGAGTCTGGCAATTCATTTCACTGATCAAGGCTCAAGGAATGATGCACACACGCTTTCCTCTCATTTTAACCTCTTGGACCTGATCCAAGTACAGGCAAATTAAAAGTCTCCCACAATTCCCACTGCCTGTTGCTATGTTACAAAGCAATCCTGTTTATTGCTTATTTCACACATCATTACACTGATTAAAGCTGTGCTACCAGTGATAAAGTACTACCTTAAACTTAGAACAGAGTGTTGACAAAACATAGGTTTTCATAAGATTAATATCATACTTTTGCATCTCATGCATGTACTTACTATAAAGTGGGAAACATAGATACAACAATTAAAATATCTGTTTTCCCCCTTTAATCTAGGAAAAGTGACAATTTGTCTAGGGTGGAGGTAGCTCAGTGGGTAGGATACTTGCCTCCAGACCAAGAGGTCATGGGTTCGAATCCTACCTTCAGTATATCACCACTGCGTCCCTGAGCAAGACCCTTAACCCCAAGTTGCTCCAGGGAGACTGTCCCCTGTAGTTAGGGAATGGAAGTCACTTTGGATAAAAGCTTCTGCTAAATGCCGTAAATGTCTAAAACAAAGACAAAACATGCATTTATTACCCTGGAGTAGCAACATACGCTCATATGGCTTTACACTGTGCGCTAAATACATCATTTAGGTGTAAAAAAGCACAAGTGTACAAGTCGAAAATAACAAAACAGCTTTTAAGATATTAAATCATGTGCAGAAAGGCTTAGTAACACGTCTCGATAGGTGCATCAACACAAAACCATGGACCACAACCACTCTCTGAGTACATGCAGCTAATAAGGCAGGTGATTTTTCAGACTGTGCTGGAACTAACCACATTACATTACTAAGATTAGCCGCTGGAATGTTCACAGCTGTAGTGGCTCTCTTATTAAGAGCATGTAACTGCTACTTTGAAAAACAACATTCAGAAGTTCCACTGCAGTGTTAAAAACATTATTGACCAATTAAATACAAAGTTAAAAGTCAATTAGCTCGAAGTATTCAATCTGTAAACCAAGCTTTAATATTTAAAGAAAATATCCAATAGCTCATCCAGGAAACTTATTCAAACACAGCTCACAGTCTAGTGAAATAAAACATTAAATGATGCTGCAGTCTAAATAAGCATAATGTTAATCTACACACATCAATTTAATGCATTAGTTATTGCTTAAAACACAGTAGAGATGAATTACAGGTAGTGAGACTATTTCCTGCATTGGCAACTCTTGATGAACAGAGAATAGGCTTATCAGAAGACTGCAAGACAAAAAAGGTTTTCCATTAAATGTGGAGTGGAATTTAATACAATGGATTGCTGGCTGAAAGTGTAAGGTAGACAGCAGCATAGAAAACTGAGCTGAGGCATAATCCATTCAGGTACAAGCACATATTAGAATATTACACAACCTGAAGCAATACGATTAAGAGATTTGCTCGCGTGTGACAACAATTCCTCCCTTGTTCAGTCGCTCCATTTGTCTTAATTCTCTCTTCTAGATGTCATGGTATTAGTTTATGACAGCATGATAACAGGTGCAAAAGGTAATTCTAAAGGTCAGTGCAATGTGACGCATGAAACCATGTGTCAGTAAAGTGTTACTTTGCATTAAGGGGGGGAAATGTAATCATCTTTTGTTTTTTAATTATACATTTACACACTTAAAAAGGACACACCACATAGACTAATACTGGATCCTTCTTGGACCTTTTTGTTCATGTTGTTTTGGTCACTGCAAATGGAATATGCTATATTTAAGCTGAATAATGAGGTGTCTTTACATTAGAATTGTAATCAATGCATTTTTAAGTCACATACCTACTATTACTTTATTTCTCAGCGTATCAGAGTAGCAATAATTTATAAAATTAGTATAGCTTATATTATAAACATGACATTCAAAAAATAATGACCTGAGCCAAAATAACATTGATTTATTGAAAATAGTTGCAATAATGTAGGCCCTGCTTTCATAACTTAAGTGCATTAGGTGACAAATGTCATTCAGCACTCCATATGTCACATACGTAAGAAGTATACACGTTTTGGCAATAGGCTCTTGTGTCTCCATGGCGGCAAAAAAAAAACAAAACAATGGCTCATTTCTTGAAAAAATATTAATACACAATTCGGAGAGTACTGTCTACTTTGGCCTCAACCTTGACAATTAAGGTTCAAAATTCAAATTAGCAGGTTTTGAAAATTTGAAAACCACTGGAAAGAATAATCTACTCCAATCAAACATCTACATGTTTATAAACATCTACATGTTTATTTGTCCTAATTTTTTTTTGCTTTTTTCATGGCAATATATATTTTTTACTCGTTTGGTTATAAATAATTAAAAATATTAAATATGATTTACTAATAACATAAATAATCATCCAAATATAAACTCTACTAAAGTTCCAGTTACAGGCTGCTGTGCCCTCCTGTTCTCCTGTTTTTGTTTCATTCTTCTAAAAGCCCTATGCCGCCCAAACACCCTGCCCTTCTGGCAATGCAGCCCAGCATCTCGGGCGAGAATTACAGGCCCAACGGCTGTGGTTTGATGGGCTGAGATTTCATTTAAAATTCACCTTAATACATTACCCTGGCAACCTGTGCATTCTGGAAAAGTCCTGAACAGCCGTCTGGTGCACGGCCGTCGGGACTTTTTCAGAACGCACAGATTGCCAGCCCGCCCCGTGGGGTTGTTAATAATGCTTGTTTTCTTCTCTTGTTTTGTCCCTCTTAAAGCTCTATATTTTTATTACTGTAAATTAAACTTAGAGGCTGTTGATCTCTGCTTTAACCGTGGCTCACTGCAACACAACTCGCTGTCGGATGAAGAAAAAAAAAACAACATTAAATTATTACTGTATTTACCTTGCTTATACAAAAGAAAATGACATCGCATGCCAAAGAAAATGCAGTGCAGTCTGTACAGCGGTCACATCAGTATTTACATTCTAGCACTGCAGGAGTTCAGTGTGAACTGTACAGTACAGGTACGGTTTATCTTTACATTTTCGTTAAGGGTAATGTATTAAACTGAGTTTAAAATGAAATTAAAACAACCACGCATTTTCACTATACGTCAGTGCTCTTGGAACGAAATCCCCGCGAAAAAGCAGGGGATTACTGTACTGTAAACTCAGGTTTCAGTCATACTAAATCAATTACAGTACCATTTATTTAATCATCAATCTATTCTCATCACATTTTCCCTATTCAGACACACAGCAGTATAATATGTCTGGGAATTCTGTCGGTGCTGAATGTCAGACTCAGAATACCTGGGAATCATTGACCGTGAATAGAAAATGTGAAGTTCTTCACTGATTACAAAAAACATGCTGTTTCAAGCTCAACTCCTGCTCCTCCAGAGCATAAAGAACAGAACACGCAAAAACACCATATGGAGTACAATAACTGCTGGTCTTCTCTTTTTAATATTTTCTTAATGATAATACTTGAACAAGCCTATCAACCTGAATGACTGCTGAACCACTAATGTTAAAGACAGGACACCCACCACGTATATTTAATTGGTTTGGTATTTGGGCCATTTGTTTTCAGCGGGTGAGCTGGTGTTATCCCACCTAAGAGGCTTTTATTTATGAGCGAAAGCCTCTTGAAAGAAACCGCTGCACACTAAAACCGAAAGTATTTTATGTTGCTCATTGGCTGAGGAGTGCTGTCATAACCAAGGGTGACAAAATGGGTTCATTGTAGAGTTCTGCAAATACAGTTTAGCCAGGTTCACTACCGTAGTAATCCTTTTAGAGGCCAACAGGTTTATTCAATGATGAAACTCTACTTCCTTATTTAGATTATTAGTCCATGAGGAGAATCCTTGGGTGACATTTTTAGAGACAGTAACTAGTTAGGGGTGTAAAGATTTTCATACAGTATTAAGGGGGAAAAAATTTAAACAGTGGCCTGTCTGCTGTAGTTAACATTTATTACCTTCCTATCTTATTGAACAGGCCGAGATGGCAGTCTTGCTACTTTACTAATGATTCTGTCAACTCACAATTTGATTTGACAGATGATTCAGAGTTACATGGTTTGATACACTCACAATATAATTCAACAAACTAAACCTGAAAACACATTATTTGAAGAAAAATGACTATTCAGTTGTGATACAATGCACAAACTACACTAGAGAAAGCCAGGTAAAGGTAGTGTATGAGTGGTACTGGTTCAATACTATTAACAATGCACTTACACAAAATACCATTTATAGAGGGCTTGGCATTCACTGTTACATGTTCACCATGCATATTGCCACATTTCTGCTCTACAATATCATCTGTGCATTGCTGCTCCTCTATACAGTCCATAGTTAGTCTAACTGATTCACAATTTTAGTATTAATGCCATCCAAATCCCCCATCATTGTTTTGGCTTACTGTAATGTTTTTAATGTGAGCCGCTCGTGCACAGCGAAACCGAGCAGCACAACACACTGAGGAGCCGTACATGAAAGAGAATAGGGGATCCTTTGATACAGGGCTGTGCGTATCTCTCCTCATTGTAAAAAAATCGGGCTAGCATTCTCAATGACCAGCTCGCATCCATTCATCCATTCATTCATTCATTCTCACAGCCGCTCATAAAAGCAGATCCGAGACGCCAGAGCACAATCTCACAATGAGCAGCAATATACACACATTCTACTAACGTGTGAAAACGTATGACATTAAAATATGGAGAAATTTACATCAGATGGACACGGTTGTCCCGCCCTCCGGGCTGTCTATCAAACGGGTATCACCATGGTAACAGTGCTCTACTCTTATCAGGCCCCGTTTATGATCACCATGTCGAACATAAAATAAATCCACAATTTTAATTTCAACTCAAGCGGAAAACCAAGTATTTTAAGGTGCTTCGCTTAAATAATAAATAAAAGGTACACTGCAATGTTAGAATTGCACTTTTTTGCTACAGTAATGTTCCTATGCTGCACTATTGATTCTTGTCTATAATTTTTCTGTTTTCTTATCTTTTATTCTTTCTTGTAGCATGCACGGTATTTTTCCTAGTGATAAACACCCTTGTTTTAAATCATTTCTTTTAATCACAGAAACAGACGGTGTGTATAAATGGTACTCACGCTCGAAGTCAGAATCGTCCTCTTCGTCGTCTTCATCTCCATTTGACTCCGTCTGCATCGGCTCGCCATCAAACATCACCCCCTTTCCTCCAGATTTAGCAGTGGCCCCAGACCCGTCCTGGCTCCTCGTGTCCCTCAACCGGGTGAAATACTGCACGGCAAACTCCACCAGGTCTGGGGGCCTCTGGCGGAGCACCTCCACGGTGTAGCCCTGAAGTAACTCGGTCAGACCAACCGGGATCTCGATACTCATGGCTGCACGGCGGTGGCAATTATCCTGACACCTAACTACACGTATATATATAATTCACTTTCTTAAGTGGATCGTACAAAAATATAAATAAACTTCTTCTTATCAGTCCATGTAGCGTACTGAAAAACGACTGCTGTCACTGAAGCAAGCCGCCACTGCCCTCAGGGGCTGAAATTAATTACCTAGGTGGAAATCTAATGCTGAAAACATACGTACAAATCCCCAGGAGGAATCAGCAGAAGTGCCAAGAGAAGTACAAAAATCCCCAGCCTTACCAAACTAAAGAAAAATCCTCAATAAACGGCTGATCAATTGACCAAACTTACATCAGTGTTTACGTAGTTTTGACCTTTTTTCAATCTACGTAGTTTTGACCTTTTTTATCAAAAGTTTATCCAAATTTTCTAGCGGGTAAACGTGTCAAAACATGAAAGAGACACAATATTTGTACCTTTCCTACGACGGTTGAGCCTCTCACGGAGTGTGGGATTAGCTAGAGAGCTAAAGAGGTTAGCATTTATAAGGCCAATGGATTACCTAGGTGGGTTGGCTGAGAAATATTGGTGCTTCAGTATCAAGTATCCAAAAGAATATCCGTAGACTGGGAAAACACAACACTCAGACGGGACTACGTTTCTATTCTGTGTCCTGTGACAACCATTAGCGAGCTGCTGTGCTGTTTTCTCGGGTGCTGTCAGAAGAACCAGCAGCAGGAGACTGAGCTGGCCGGGACTTTATCTCCCAGTTGGCAGATCCTCCTTGACGCTCGTTGTTTTCTTTTCTCGCTCGATCCTTTGCTCTTTTTGACGCCCGTTCACTTTGCTAATATATGAACGAAAAGTTTTTGATTTCTGTTAACTCAGAGTTACGAAAAGTTGTTCCAGAGAAGCTCAGCAGAGGTAGCTGTGTTGCAAGACTTGCCTTGTCCAAGAGGCCACCAAAGCTAGCTGCCGGGCTAAGAGCTAAAACTAGCTTGCTTCTGTTAGCCAGAGATAAAGAAAAGTGGGGAGGGGCGTGGGACAGGGTGGCAGATTAGGCTCGCCCGTCCTCAGAAGGCTAGTTTCACTTCAGACAGGGTAGTCCAATAAACCAAGAACCAGGGCATGAAAACGCCCCTGACCGACAACCTGCCAAGCTAACTAGACACACAACAAGTCGGCTAGCCAAGCTACCAGCTAGCGAACTAGCCCAACCAGAAGAAAACTACGAAAACTTTCTTCTTCGTATGGTTTCTCCTTCTCCACTCACAGCGCTGTGTTCGCACGAGGATATGCCTGGCCGTAATGCAACAAAAGCCTCTTAAATATTCACCAAAACGCTCTTTTCGCCGTAAAGCCCCTTCCTGCCTCTCGCCGAGGCGTGTTTTCTCCTTCTACTCCACGAGCCGGGCTTTGGGGGCGTGGCTACTGACTTACAGCGCAATTTGATTGACGTCCAAGAGAACCAATCATATCTCAGACATCCACGAAATGGGCGTTTCTGAGAGAATTTAGTAGCTGCTGATTAAAATGACAGCCTGTGCTGCACTGCGTGACCCAACGCACTCAAACGTCAGAGAGACATTCCAGCCGGCGTGGTAGCAGAGTGCTGAAAACCACACATGCACAGCAGAGTAGACACTTTTCTGCGAGAAAATACAACAGAAGGAAAAAAGGAGCTTCTCTAATGATGCAGCGGGTAGTTAGGGATCTGCTCCATGCGATCAGAAGGTTGCAGGTTCGAATCTCAGGACTGCTAATGGCACTAATGAGGTACCCTTGAGTAAGGTTCCCTCCCCACACACTGCCCCCGGGCTGCCTGCCGCTTCACTTGGTGAATGGGTTAAATGCAGAGAACAATTTCGTGCTGATCACACTGTGTGCTGTGCTGTGGTGTGCTCACGCGTGACAAATGGACACTTCACACATGAGTTTATGTTCTTGAGGAGCAGTAAAGCTGCAGTAGACCGCAGGTAATTACAGCAGTCTGGGTTATTGATTAATAGGCTGATGGTCTAAGGTTAGGATAGGGTAGGTAGGATTTCCATCACGGCCCATTTCTCGGGATACCTAGAAGGGTTCTCGGTTGAGTCTATCTACGTAATACAGCGTGCCTGCTGGTGTTGGATTTCCCTATTGCGTGTCACGGCTGGAGCAGATATAGAGCAGCCTTTTAATCTCGGGCTTCTTCACCTGGAGGGCACAGGTAAAGCATTAGCCATCGAGTTCCTACCTGTAAATCCTCCGTCCACTTTTGCCCCCCCACCCCCATATGGATCCAGCTGCCCCCTGGTGGCTGAAAGTAAATAAGATAATGTCTGAAGTATAAGTTTGCCCAAACTACTGGTTAGATTATCTTTATTGGTGTATGACAAACCACATACTCGAGGGGACAACGTTACAGAAATTAAATTATACTGTGTATTCTGTTGAATACAGTGTTGTACAATATTACTGTGTTTAACATGTAAAGCTTTTTTGGTGCATTATTATTCAATATCTGCTGCTACTAAGCACCTACACACACACACACACACACACACACACACACACACACACACACACACACACACACACACACACACACACAC
>JBBPDE010024336.1:0-10660 GCA_037974605.1 Nannopetersius ansorgii
CCGGGCGCGGTTGGTTAGACTAGTGTGAGGGCTCTGTGCCGGGCGCGGTTAGTTTGACTAGTTCTGTGCCGGGCGCGGTTAGTTTGACTAGTGCGAGTGCTCTTTTGGGGATCTCTGTTGGGGATCTACAACAGAGAACACACTAAGTCATCAAACTTGACACACTTTAAAGCCCCAAATTGTGTCCTGTGGAAATAGAAATTATGTACTAAAATCTTCAGATAAATAATAAAGCAATCTAGTAATATTTTTTCTGAAATACTTGTAATGCCCTATGGATTCTTTATTACCAGCAAAAAAGACTGAAATCGACACAAAACCTTACTTACCCGAGTCATCATAGTACTGGCATGACAAGCAAAAATTTTGCTAAGAAAAACAACACAGAAGACAGAATAAGAATGAAAAATGACAGAGAATTAAACAATAATGTAAGAATTTCACCAAAATTGATTGACTCACAGGTACACTCGCGTCCACTGTGAAATTGATTTGAAGCGGATTTGTCAGGTTCGCAATGTTTCGGCCCACAACTTCAAGGCGAATGACTGCAGAAGGAATGGATACATTCCCCTGGCCAGTCTGTGGGTATTTTCAGAGGAAACATAAGCAATACCAATCAGATAAAAGGCCAAAAGTGATTACAATTCAAATGTTTCAATTCTCTCAGAACTCATTAAAACTTGCACGAGCAGCAAATTTCAGAGAAACGAACAGGCAGTGCATGAAGAGGCTACAATAATCTTACAATAAACTGCTGGGCGGACTCATAGGTCGTTACAGCAAGTTTACTCTGTTCCTCCGAAACATTCAGGAAAGGTTGAAGTGGGATCCAGATATCCACCGGCAGATTTAGGTCTAGGAGCTATCAGACAGGAAAGTCAGTTCTCTCTTTTTCAGAGATCATTAATATACATCAAGAATCCACTTTGAACAGAAAAAGGCCAATATTATTATTATTGTTGTTGTTATTGTTATTATTATATAGTAATAGCAATTACCTGTGGGGCAGAGACATCATCAGAGTTGCTCAAGTCCATCCTAACCACCGTCAGTGCAAGGTTCTCTAGGTCATATTCTATCTTTGTCCCGTTAAAGGGTATACTGATGATGTCATGTATACATTTTTTCTCCACCCTGTGTGGAAGAAACACAAGGCAATTTCCAGCCACCCCAAAATTAGTGAGCTCTACCGACCTTGGCATTTTATTTAAAGTGTATTATTCTCTTACGTGATGTATTTTTCTATAAAGACCATCTCCTGGATCAAGTTCTTGCACATCTCTTTAATATTCAGCAGTCTTTTCAAGTCGCTTGCGTTAGACTTCAGTTCAGCGATCGTATCCACTAGCGGTAAAATATAATCGGTTGTGCACCTTGTGACAATACATGTACTCTGGGAATCATCTGAAGAACAAAGAACAGAAGTGTCCTGTTTAATTCAGCCTGTAAATCTTCTGAACCTCTTCTGAAGACAATATAAACAATCATGAGGACAAAATGCAGTTACTTACTAAACATAAAGGTTAGCTGGCAGCTTCTGTTTTTTATTACATCCTTTACCACTAGACAGGTTAGGTTTCTGCGGGCACTGAGAAATTCACACACGATGTGACATGGTGTATCTCCCCAGGTACAATCTAACTTAGTTATGTTATCAAAAATGATGATATTTGTCCCTGGCGGTTCGATGACCACTGTGACATTTTTTTCTGAAGAGAAAAAATATGAAAACAAGCCAAATCAAACACACATTATAACCACAGTCTAAGAGTGAATAACGTTGGTTATTATTATATCGTATTACAGTGGTACATGTCAAGGTGTGGGATGAATAAAACTCTGAGTGACTTTGACAAAATTGTGAGGTTGAGATGACTGGGTGAGAGGATCTCCAAAAACAGAAAGTCTAGTGGAGTGTTCCCAGTATGCAGTGGTTAGTACTAACCAAAAGGGGTCCCTGGAAGGACAATAGGTGATTCAACAGCAGGCTATGGTGTCAGAAAACACAGGCAATCACAGCATAGGGACTGCATAGCTACAGATCAGTCAGAATACCCATGCTGACCCCTGTCCACTGTCATACCACTGGAGCATCAGAACTTCACAATTGAGCAATAGAATAAGATGGTCTGGAGATGCCACAATGGGAGGAAAGCAAACCAGGGGAGGCAGTGTGATACTCTGGGCAACGTTCTGCTGGGAAGCCTTGGAACCTGGCATTAATATGGATGTATCACACACCTACACCTTGTTGCAGACTAAGTACATCCATTCATGATATTTCTTAATGGCAGGAGCTTCTTCCAGCAGGATAATGGTTTGTGTTGTGGCTACCAGTGTTAGCTATTTTGTCCACCTTCCAGGTATAAGCTAATGATCATTCGTCCGATGCTGCACAGGTTTACAGTCATTCACAATTCCTCCATCAGTAATCAGTTATTTATAACCGAATACTGTGTAGGCACCATTCTTGAACAATGTTTGCAGTGTGACGAGGCAAAATATTCTTCTGAATTAGGAAATACTGTTACCATGAAAGGATTTACTTGGTCTGCAACATGGTTTAGGTAGGTGGTACCTGTCAAAGTAACATGGATGCCAGAACTCAAGGTTTCCTAGCAGAACATTGCCTAGAGCAACATACTGCCTCTGCTGGCTTGCCTTCTTCCAATAGTGCATCCAAGTGACATCTCTTCCCCAGTCAAGCAACACACACACACACACACACACACACACACACACACACACCCCGTTTATATTTTCTCAGAGTCGCTCTGATATTTATTCATCCTTTTTTCCTCTGTTTTCAACAGATAAGCTTCATAACAGACTTCATCTGCTAAATAATTTAGTAAATAAATATATTACAAATGTATGTAAATTTATATTTAGACATTTAATTTAAGATGACCAGTGATTTAGTGCAACGCATGGAGGATTTGTACCTTGCTGTTCTGTACAGTTAGATGATGTGTCACCATAAGCAGTGCCCATGACGAACAGGACCATAACAAAGAGGGTATTCATATCAGCAGCTGTCTGCTTCAGTGTGTTGCTTGAGAGCTGTGAATACTGTGGATAATATAATGGATTATTCCGCTTCTTATGTTCTGTATATCTATTAAAGTCGAAATCTGAATGTTTACAGTTGAAACCCTTTTTAAACGTGTCAGTGTTTAGCTGAGCTCTTCTTTCATTGAAGAACAAACTGGGGGAACCAACCATATTGCCTGAACATCAGTGGAAAAGATTAATTGGTGGTGCTATTTAAATGTACAGCCAAACTTTAGTGTCAGTTAAACACTGTGACACATTTAAAAGTACATTTACCATGTTGTAAAAGTAAAGCAAAACAAGAGAAGCTAACAAGCAAAACATGCAAGTGCCACAGTCTTCAAATCTTTGAGGCTGTTCACCTCTTCCAGAAGCACCTTGGTGACTAACTATGCGTCTCGTTTTTGTTTGCTTATTTCTCCCAAAAAAAAACTAAAGAAAAAACAACTCTTATCCCCATTCCTTCCTTACTTTTCTGACTTTTCTTGGACAGGTGTTGTTTAGATGTACGTAACCTGCAGTAACTTGGTTGAATAGCGGACGTTGATTTAACTTTACAGGTTTGTAACAGATGTGGACTCCCTGAGAACTAAAGTATGTCGCTCTGGATAAGAGCGTCATCTAAATGCCGTATATGTAAATGTAAATGTGTCTTTAAGAACTGTTCCCTTTTTCTAACATTTCTAAAATGTCAAAACAATCCGCAACCAGCATCACCTTAAAAAGGCGTCCTGACACTCTCCCGCCTTACAAACGAAGCTCAATCTTACCGTGAACGTCGTCCAAAGATTTCAGATTATTATTAGAAACTCAGCTGTCATATTGTCCGGTCATACCGTGGTTCCTCAAAAGCACGTTTACCTCCAGCCATCATAATCATTACCTTCGAAAAACCCCTGCTGAAAAGGCAACTAGTTGTCTCTGTCCGTTATGCAGCTCTGTTAATTTGCATATGCAAACACGTTTACTTTTCAAATCTATTGCTGGCCTGTTTCTGCTGGTTATTGCTCAGTGTTAACAGGAACAAGACGACTTGGTAGCGCTCATCCGTCACATCTCGCATAATATTCCATGATAGAAAATGAATTCAGTTTCTTATACAGGTGGTTACTCTTCTGTAATTGGTTTTAAACATAACGGTTTCAACCAGAACATTTTACGTTAATCAGTGAAGGATTGCTTCTAGGATCCAGCCTTGATCTCCTATAAAATCTCCACCTACACTTTAGGTTGCTGGATCAGTGCGTGGCTGCCACGGCTGGTTTTCCAGAACCTAATTATGTCCTTAATAGGGCCTTGATATTGAGCGCATCACAGGAAGAAGAAACACAACTTCAGACACATTTGATGTTTACTTTAGGTGTAAAAATTTGTTGAATACTCCTAACTTTTATTTGTCATTTACTAAGCAGGGTTAAAATAAAGATTCATTTACGGTGAAACGCATTACTTAAGCTTATTATTTATAAATTATTTGTATTTATTTATATCCATTTCATTATATTATTTATATCCATTCCAAAATTACACACATCTTGTCTTCGGACAAGGCTTAATTACAATTAACTGGACTGTATTAAAACAGAAGTGATAGACAATACTGTCAATATTGTTACATTTTAATAGTATAAACATTTGTTGAATTAATTCTTATATACATTGGTAAAAACGTATCTTTATGTATAAATATAAACCCATATTACATATTCACACTGTAGATTGTATATTATTGTTTATTATATTGCTCAGTATCTTGTTCATTGTGTCGTTTATATATTCTTGTGTTTTATACTGTTGTGCTTGATAGACACCATTGACCGGAACCAAATTCCTTGTATGTGTTCACTCACATGCTTGGCCAATAAACATGATTCTGATAAAAGTCAGATAAAAAAAGGCTAAAATATCTTAACATCTCAGTCAGTAGAATTATTATCAGAATATTCTACAAGTGATACACATTTACCACGAAAAATAGTGTCTGAAGAATGATTTCTTGCTCATAGGTCTTACATGTTCATACATTGATCATGGCTCATGCCTTTCTTTTAGACCTTGTGTTTTAGATAATCTGCCTTGACTCACACTTTGATTTGTAAACCGCTGTGATATGTTCAGTCCAATCAATAAATGCTCAGAATTGTCTGGGACTACACTTCAATCTCACAAATCTACTCAAACCTCTCTCAAAAATTTAGTGTTTGACAAGGTAACAAGATCATTGCCAATTTAGACAGTTTCTGTATATACAGCTCTGAAAAAAAAAAAAAGACCACTGCAATGTATTTATGAGGGACTGATTAGTGATCAGCTGAATCACATCCTATTTAATGAAGAAACACTGCAATCGACACTCTTCTCTCACACTGAGACCAGTTGGATGGTGAAACACTACTAGAAGTTCCTCAAAGCTCATTATTGCCATTTTAAGAGAGAACGAGAGATTTGTGTTCTTTGCATTATTCTGTAAATGCTGCATCATTTCTCTTGATGTTTTGTCATTCCCTTTACAATTATACTTTAAACAATAGTTTTAATTGGAAATGAGGATAAATAATGTGACAGTTCATGAACATTAAGGCAAAGCTGTTCAGTTCAATACTTGGGCCTATAATAGATAAAACCTGAGAAACTGAACATTTTCCCAGTGTCTCTCGTTATTTGCCAGAGCTGTATATTGGTTGCATTAATTTATAAAATTTGAAATAATGTAAATTCATGCAAATCATTCCCATATGTATTTATATTATAAATATATTTCAATTCGAATACATATTTATATATATTTAAATTTAAACTTAGTTACAGATTTGTCTATGAAATGGCCACTGGGAGGCCCCGTGTTTTGTGTTGGCAGCCTGTTTCCGAAAATGATTCTGAAATTTCCGCATTAAGTCAGGGACCATATTTTTTCGTCACAGTCGATTCAGATATTTGGCCTGTAGTGCTGAGTCACAGTCTACTAGGAAAACCCTTTCACCTGGAGGCTTTGAGCCGTTTCCTCTTTCCCCAGTGCTAGTAAAACACAAATCATTTTTGCTGTGAGCTATAGATTCCGTACCAGCCTACACAATGCAGAAGTGATTCCATATGCAAAACAACATATTGTGCCTTTTTAACAGCAGGAATAGCGAAGCATGTGTGTTGGGTTGGAGTTTTGGAGCTTGTGGAATTTTCACTTGTGAGGCTGCACTAGGTTCACCAGTGTTGTTTTTGCAGTTACTTTTGTGTTTTAATATTTGATTATAGTGTCCCCTTTTTAAAGTAATAAAGTACTGTATATATTTATCTCAACACATTTTAATTGTATTCAAAACTATTAGTCCAGAGCTTCCTCAGGGCATCATTTCGGACTGCAAGCGCTGCAGTGCCATCTAGTGGTAAGTGCAGTTAGTGACAAATATTTGGCAATACAAAGTGTGTTACGACGTTTGAGGTTTAAAACAAGTATGAACATTTCCATGTGTGTGGACACTAGACACTGAAGCAAAGTTAACAAACCAATCCATGAACGAAATTATGACTTTTAATCATACCCTTGCAGAAATAAGACCAACTACCAAATACACAGGATTAACGTAAACAACAAATTAGATACCACAAACTCCCATGAACACACACACGCACGCACACACACACACACACACTTCCTCTGGGGTCGTCAGTTTCTCCCACAGTCCAAAGACATGCTCATCAGGTGAACTGGGGATTCTGGGGATTGACCATAGAACCCTCTGAGCCCACTATTTTGGTTCTGGATGCCAAGGCTTCAATGGCTGGGTTTAATAGAGATCCACAGTGGCTTTCTCCTTCTCCTGCAGCACCCGCTGGCTGGCAGGTAAATCTTCAGCTTTGGAGTTTGTGAAATGTTCATTTGCACTAGATTCCTTCTTTTTTCAGTAACTTTTGTGTTTTAATATCTGATTATAGAGTCGCTTATTACATGTTTAAAACATTTTATAACAAATACTCCCCCATTGCTACATTAAATGTCCAAACAGGATTAAATTGATTTGATTGGGTGCCAGTTGATATAATATATATATATATATATATATAAAGTAACTTACATATTTCTCAGCACACAGTTGTGTTCAGACTATTAGGAGGAGTCTCAAACTATTAGTCCAGAGCTTCTTCAGGACATAACGCACCTAGACAATCGATCAGTACAGATCACCTGAACTCTGGCACACCCCCAGTATCAGCCAGGTACAGCTCAGGTGGTCTAAATTGCCTGACCAGCGTCTCACAGGTCAAAGCTTTTTTTTTAGCACACATGGTGCCCTCTAGTGGTAAATGCACTGTTAGTGACAAATATTTGGCCGTATAAATAAATAACTGAATAAATAAAGAAGACATTTTTTAGGGCTGTCACGGTACATGGGTCACGGTTCAGTACATGATGTCTTTCGGAGAATACACGATACAACAGAGAAGACGTGATTGAAATAATATGGAATCACAGTACGGTGGCTGAGAAGGGCAAAACAAATTTATATTACAAAAACAATTTTACATTCCAATTACAAATTTACATTACAAAAACAAATTTACAAGATGTACAAATTTTACAAATCCGGAAACAAATTTACAAAAATGAAAACAAATCTACATGATAAACAATTTTACCAGAGCCCAAACAAATTTACACGATGCAAAACACTTTTACAAGTGGCAAATCCAACGTAAAGGGTAAGTCCTTCTTTTTTTATAACAGCTGCAAAAGTAGCCTAGTGCTGGGTCATGCAAAAATGTCGAGAAAGAGAAAGTTGGCTCTTGCTTTGGCTTTTGAAGTTACTGGTGAGGAGAATGTTGGTTCACGAAGGCGTTTGTGGAAGCACGACATTATACGGGGAAGGAAACTGTCAGGTGCTTACAACAGTTTAGTCCAGGAGCTCCGGTTGGATGATGGACGGTTTGTGGCATATTTTAGACACAAAAGTCAGTTTGAAGACCTGCTACAAATCATTGCACCATCGATTGCAAAAATGCAGACAAAATTCAAACTGCCAGTGTCTGTTTTACACTATAACCCTATGGAGTAAACCGTTTTTTCAAAAAAGTCCTGGGCGCTTTTTTAGTTTATCTACTGGCACCGTCTGCATTTGTTCTTGTTGTTATGGAAACAACAGGTCTGGCTACTCACTTGTCATTGGTCAGCTGTCAAAAAGGTGCTTGACATAGGGCGTCCTTTTCAGAAAAGTTGAACTTTCTTCAACTTGAAAAGACGCTCTCAGCTGCAGAAAAATACGCCGGTGGTGGCATTTAAAAAAGCGCTCAGGACTTTTTTGGAAAAAAAAAAAGTCCTGGTTTACTTTTGGCTTACTCCATAGGGTTATAATGCAAAACAGACACTGGCAGTTTAAAAAAAGACGCCAAGTGTGAACATAGCCAAAGTTTTTAGCGGGGCGAAAGAGTGAGGAGTTTGTGGCTGTTTTGTCCATTTTGCAGGAACCATTTCAGTCAGTTGGCATGCTTTTGTCATTCATGTGGAAAGTGTTTAGACAAAACATCGCTACCAGCCACAAACTCCTTACTAGTGATGGGCTAACTGAAGACGAGGCTCCGAGGTGCGTATCGAGTATAAGGGGACGTGGCAGACGAAGATGCCCTTCCACTCTGGTTCACACTGGGCCTAACTCCTCTTACAGAAATGGTTAGAGAGTGTAACAGGAGCTGACAGTGTAGGTGTTTATCCCTTTTTCACTTTGTTTACACTGTGTTTCTCTCACTTTTACTAAACTGGGTGGAGAAATTTTCGCTTTGTAAAAGGGAAAAAGCTTCCTCCAGACTGAGCTGAGCTAAGGAGGCTAATGTTATGGATTTGGATTTGGGTTGGAGAACTTTATTTATTAAAATTGATTTAACTGGAGTCTGTTTTATGGCGCTCCTTGCTCCAGAGGACCTTCAGTCACTGGATGATTGCCTGTAATGGTTAAAGAGATATTGTCTTTTATTTTGCAAAATCACATTCTCCTAAACTTGCAGTTTATGTGAACAGACAGATGCTTTCATGAAAAATAATTAGATTATCAATAGAAGGAAGCACAAGCTGATCATGCAACATTTCCATGCAACAAAGCACCACTTTAACATTTCTGAGGGAATTAAGTTACTAATTAAGTTACCAATACTGCAGATTTCCAAGATTCTTCATTAAAACAATTCATCAGCTGAACCCACAGCCTTAGTCACGTGTGGGAGTTTCTCAACCCCAGACTTTTCCCTAAATAACCTCTTGTTCACATGCAACAGTCCTTTCATCTGTGCCTTTGTTAGCGTGTGAGTAACATTACAGGACATGGTGCAACATTCCACATCTCATTAGTTGCCTCAACATATATTGAGTACTAGTCTACAACCAGGAGGATTTTTTCAGATCACATGTCTGTTGCTGGGAGGGTTTGTCTAGCAGTAGGTTCAAGAAGGTCACCAGGGTTCTCTGTTCTTCACCATTCTGTTGCACCTGGAACTAAAATTTCCTTTTCTTCACACATTTATCTAACAGATAGAAATGACAAGCTGCAAGTCTTCTCCTTTGTCTACTTCCCACCTAGTGACACGGTCAAAATGTACTTCCACAAGTACACCGGTGGATGCCGCTGTGAGGGATTTATTTGAGAAAATGTGACCATGCTAAACTCAGGAATGGTTAAATATGAGACAGTGGTGTCCAGAAGCTTCAGTCCTCAGAAAACATCTTCTGCTACCCTTCACATCGACATGTCAGAGACAAACACAAAACAATAAAGGAAAAAGGAGGATTCACCAGTGCTCCGAGTGTGGGAAGAGTTTTAACCACCTAACTAATCTAAAAACACACCAGTGTATCTGTTGTGCCACATTTCAAAAATACTTTGGTTGCTCCTTTGACAAGCTTTCAATTGATGTAAACTTGTACCTTTTCAAAAGGGTGGCAGTGGAGGGATGAATAGATGAGTGGAGGTCAAGCAAGGCAGGCAGGCCAGTGGGTAGGCAGGGTAGCAGGCAGGGTTAGGCAGGCAGGCAGTTGAATGGACAAAGAAAGCTTCACACAAATCCAATAATCCAGAAAATGGTTAGTAGGCAATGTGGTTAAAAAAGGTACAAAGATTATTCAGGGTGTGATCAAAGTAAACTAAATATATCCAGATTCTAGTGATGGGCTAGCTGAAGCCGAGGCTTCAAAACACGTATTGAGTATAAGGGGGCGTGGCAGACGAAGCCTCGCTTCGAGGCATGTATAGGCTAAGCAGAAACCCATGTGACCAATGAGAAACGAAGCCTCGGTTCGTTACGTCAGCGCTTCATCCCAAGTGTAACTTCCTGTATAAATGGGGGCGAATCCCGCCAGCGCTTCCTGGGTTGTTTGTAGTAGGGTGTATGAGCGAGTATGAGTCAGAATTGCTCTTTTGTGTATTTCCTAATGGAACCAGCACTCAAGAAGGCCAGAGTCGGAAGAGCGTAGTGAGCGGGGAGTAGTGTAGGGGATGAGCAGGTCGGAAAGATAGGAGGGAGCTAGACCATTTAAAGATTTAAAAACCAGGAGAACTTTGAATTTTATTCGGTATGCGATGGGGAGCCAGTGAAGGTTATAGAGGATTGGGGTGATATGAGCAGA